>WNWK01000150.1:0-70000 GCA_009830355.1 Cherax destructor
GCTTGATCTGCTGTGTAATAGTTACAGTTGCTGTTGGAATCATGTAAGTCATTTAATAATAGGTTGATATCAGGATCAATTCCTGTAATCATAAGATTTGATGTGATTCTATAACTAGACCTGAGAAGAATAGATAATACTAAACTTAACAATATGATACTAGAATAAATGCTTAGGAACTATTTGATTATTACAAATTTTTAATAAGAGTTTGTAGAGATACAGGGTATTTGACAGAGTTCTTGGCACGTGAATTTGTACCTTAGTCAATTTATACAAATGCAATTAATTGAACTATGGTAGTTTACTAAAGCTGGGAATAAAGGAGCTAGGGAAAATGATAGCAAACAATGAAAGTAAAGTAAATTAGTACCTGAGTTAGCACCTTAATTATTATAATAAAAATTAATAAAAGAACTGTGGCAGTTAGATTTTTTTTTTTAAGATAAAATCTAGGGAATATAATAGTAAACAATGAGGGTTAACACTTTAGGGAATATAATAGTAAATAAAAAGAGTAAAATACTTTAGCACCAAAAATAGCACCTTAATTACGAGTTAACACTTTAGGGAATATAATAGTAAATTAAAAGAGTAAAACACTTTAGCACCAGAATTAGCACCTTAAGTAAAAGGAATTATTGGATGAAAGGCAGTACTAGGTATTTATTTGCTGGGAACTATTTCAAGAGAATATATAAATGGGGATTAAATTAAATGGACAGATAGTAAATATGATATAAAATTAACTTAGAAGCAAGATTTGATTTATATTATAAAGTTGAAGCAAGTAATAGCACTAAAAGTAAAGTACATAGTGTATGAGGTAGTTGGTACTAGCTAGTATAAAGTTAGTACAAAAATTTCACAAAGTAGTAGTAACATACACTAATACACCACACGTATATTATGTGTTGAGGACAATAGGCTAATCAGTAATGGTAATGTCAGCTTGTCTAAGGAAGTTGGTGAGATCACGTTCGTTTGAAGTTAACATACTTTTAAATAGTATACAAAACAAACACATTTACTCACAAGCTAATTCATCACATTATTTTACAGTGAATATGAAACAAACTGCTGACTGTCACTGACCTAGCCACATACACAAGTGTGAACTCTTCAACTGTGTCCATTTACTAGCTCAACACACAGAGTAGCAAACATGTGTCATTAGTAAGACTGTCTGCATTACCAGGAGCTTTAATGAATACTTCCCGGAATTACTCTTTTTTTTTTTTCTACACTTCTTTTCCTGGGGAAATATGGAGGTTTGCTCTACCCTAGGCATCATACATACTACAACTCATATCTACTAAAGTCCACGTAGAGTGCAATGTACCCACTACATTATTGCAGTGTCTTAATACATATGTGCAATTAACAGTGCCATTCCTACACTGATACAGAGAAATCCTTTTGTGTTTTATATTCCATTTACTATCTTACTGTGAAATTTTACCTTGCATTTACCTTACATTGTTTATATTTGCAGAACTTATTTTTTACCTTATTTTGTATTATAAGTTACTTTACCATAGACTTTCACTCTGATTTTGTTTTGTTAATAGTAGTCATACAAGCTAATTACATTATTCCTTTCTCACTCCACTGCTCATATCACTAGTGTTTAACTACTGATACCCTTATCTCATCCTTCACTTTCCTAATCCCTCCTCACAGTACATGAATACTGATATGTCAAGCAAAAGCTACTCTCAGCAACACCAAGAATATATCAGTATTCAGTTATGTTAGATCCCTCAGCAGGCACTACGATAACCTCTTAGCACTCCTAGATTCTTTAAATGATAACATCTCTTTTATTATTCTTACTGAAACCCAGAAACCTGGCTTAAATATGACATAACAAGCATCTTTACCTTACCTGGGTATATAGCCATTCATAACTGCAGCCCTGATCAAATTGGGAAAGGTATTGCCATCTACAGCTAGCCCTCCACTTTCGTGAGTTCCACTTTTGTGAGGTTCAAACATTCGCGAATGCTCAGCCGCCCAATCATACAGTGGACCCCCGAGTAACAAACACCCCGGAAATCGTACAATTATGTAAGTATAATATTGTAAGTGCTTGTGGAAGTGTATTTTTGGGGGTCTGAAATAGACTAACCTACGTGACATTATTCCTTAAGGGAGTAAATTCGTTCGGTAATGGCACTTGAGCAGGCTTCTTGAATGAAGTTTTTACGTTACTCGGGGGTCCACTGTATACAATATTTTACGATGTTTTCATGTGTTCCCTACATCATATCTGCGCACCAAACATTCGCGAATTTTCAAGATTCGCAAAGTTCTTGATCCCCTAACCCTCACGAATGTGGAGGGCCTCCTGTACTACTGTAATGAATTAATATGTAGTAACTCTACATGCATCAGTGATGAATATGGTGAATATATATTTGCTAACTGTGCAACCAAAAATTTAAAGACCCCAATTACAGATGGAGCAGTCTACAGGCTACCTCATACTAATATTCCCACCTTTAGCAACAACCTGAAGAACCTAACAACTAAAAAGCACTTAAACATCTAATACTTTCTGGTGACTTCAACAATAACCTTGTTCAAGCTGAGGATCCTCAAGTAGCTGGCTTCTTTAACAGCATGTACAGTGGAACCCCGAGTAACGAACACCCCGGAAATCATACAATTATGTAAGTATAATATTGTAAGTGCTTTTGTAAGTGTATTTTTTGGGGTCTGAAATGGACTAACCTACTTGACATTATTTCTTATGGGAGTAAATTCGTTCGATAATGGCACTTGAGCAGGCTTCTGGAATGAAGTTTTTACGTTACTCGGGGTTCCACTGTATAATTTATTCTTATACCAGCTATAACTAAGCCAACAAGAATCACTGAGACAAGTGCATCCACAACAGACCATATCCAGACTAATGTAACAGCTCCCCTCAAAGCAGGGATAATCACAAACAATACTACTGACCACTATCCCACCTTCCTTATAAGCAACATATGAAAGCTACTACTTGATCTCTTTTTGTCTCCATGATGAGACATCATTAAAAACCTTCACTACAGCAGTAAATGACACTGACTGGCACAGAAAGTTTACTAACAACAGGGGCAATGACAAATAGGTTAATATTTTTCTGCAAAAAAATATAGAGCCTCTACTATAGACATTGTCCTATTAAAATTAAGAAGATCACAGCAGAGACTAAATAGCCTATGGAAAAGAAACAGCATCCTCAGGTTCATTGAAAAACAGTACAGACTGGGATTAGTAACTAAAGAGCAAACCAAAAGCTATGCATCAGTACTTACCACACTAATAAGGATATACCTTTGAAGAGTTTCGAGAGTATCTACTCTCTGAGCCCAGCCATGGGCCAGGCTTGTCTGGTGCTTGCATGGTCAACCAGGCTGTTGCTGCTGGAGGCCTGCTGCCCCACATATCCATCACAGCCTGGTTGATCTGGCACCTGGTGAAGATATTTGTCCAGTTTCCTCTTGAAGGCTTCTACACTGGTTCCAGCCGTGTTTCGGATATCTTCTGGTAAGATGTTGAATAGTCTGGGACCCCGGATGTTAATACAGTGCTCCCGTATTGTCCCCACCGCACCCCTGCTCCTCACTGGGTTTATTTTACATTTTCTCCCATATCTCTCACTCCAGTATGTTGTTATGGCAGTGTGCAGATTTGGGACCAGGCCCTCAAGTACTTTCCAGGTATATATTATCATGTATCTCTCTCTCCTCCGCTCCAATGAGTACATGTTCAAGACTTGAAGGGTTCCCAATAATTTAGATGTTTCAATGGCTCAATGTGAGCCGTAAACGATCTCTGGATTTGTTCCAGCTCTGCTATTTCTCCTGCCCTGAACGGGGCCGTCAGCACTGAGCAGTATTCTAAGTGGGGGAGCACTAGCGATTTTAATAGTGTCACTATCGGCATTATTTCCCTTGTTTTGAAAGTTCTCAATACCCACCCCGTCATCTTCCTGGCTGTTGTGATTTTTGTCTTGTTATGGTCTTTAAACGACAGATCAGCAGACATAATTATTCCCAAGTCCTTTACGTGTTCCTTTCGTTCTATGTGGTGACCCTCTTGCGTTTTGTATATAGTGTTCCTTTTGAGTTCTTCATTTTTCCATACCTAAGCAGCTGAAACTTATCACCATTGAACGTCATGTTGTTCTCCACTGCCCATTGGAAGACCCTGCTTATGTCCTCCTGTAATTTTTCAGTGAAGTAGGTTGGTAGACAGCAACCATTCAGTGAGGTACTACCGTCCTACCAAGTGAGTGTGAAAAGGAAGCCTGTAGCATTTGTTTTACATGATGGTAGGATTGCTGGTGTCTTTTTTTTCTGTCTCATAAACATGCAAGATTTCAGGTATGTCTTGCCACTTCTACCTTCACTTAGGTCACACTACACATACATGTACACATTTATGTTTACACACTCATCTGAGTTTTTTCTTTGATTTTATCTTAATAGTTCTTGTTCTTATTACTTTTCCTTTCATATCCATGGGGAAGTGGAATGAGAATCTTTCCTCCGTAAGCCATGCGTGTTGTAAAAGTCAACTAAAATGCTGGGAACAATGGGCTAGTAACCCCTTTTCCTGTATAACTTACTAAAAAGAAAAAGAAGAAAACCATCAAAGTGGGATGTTTGAATGTGCGTGGTTGTTGTGCGAATGATAAGAGAGAGATGATTGTGGATGTTATGAATGAGAAGAAGCTGGATGTCCTGGCCTTAAGTGAAACAAAGCTGAAGGGGGTAGGAGAGTTTCAGTGGGGAGAAATAAATGGGATTACGTCAGGAGTTTCAAACAGAGTTAGAGATAAAAAAGGAGTAGCAATAATGTTGAAGGATAAGTTATGGCAGGAAAAGAGGGAATATAAATGTATCAATAAGGGTTGGATGTGAAAAGTGGGTTATAGTAAGTGTTTATGCACCTGGAGAAGAGAGAAGTGTAGAGGAGAGAGAGAGATTTTGGGAAATGTGAGTGAGTGCGTGGGGAGTTTTAAACCAAGTGAGAGAGTACTTGTGGTTGGGGATCTCAATACTAAAGTGGGTAAAAATGCTGTGGAGGAAGTAGGTAAATTTGGGGTGTCAGGGGTAAATGAAAATGGGGAGCCTTTAATTGAGCTATGTGTAGAAAGAGGTCTGGTAATAAGTAATACATCTCTTATGAAAAAGAAGATAAATAAGTATACAAGGTATGATATAGCACGTAATGAAAGTAGTTGTTAGATTATGTATTGGTGGATAAAAGGTTGATGGGTAGACTTCAGGATGTACATTTTTATAGAGGGGCAACGGATATATCGGATCATTATTTAGGTGTAGCTACAGTTAGAGTAAGAGGTAGATGGGACAAAAGGAAAATGGCAACAGCAAGTAAGAGAGAGGTGAAAGTGTATAAACTAAGGAAGGAGAAAGTTAGGGTGAGATATAAGCAACTTTTGGCAGAAAGGTGGGTAAATGCAAGTATGAATAGTGGGGGCAATGAAGAGGGTTGGGATTGCCACGTAGAAAGCGAAGCTGATTCTTACGACGCCTGGTGGCAATAAGAGCAGCCTCTTTCGTTCTTATGAGGCTGCTCTTATTGCCACCAGGGTTGGGATTGTTTTAAAAATGCAGTATTAGAATGTGGGGCAGAAGTTTGTGGCTATAGGAGGGTGGGTGCAGGAGGAAAGAGGAGTGATTGGTGGGATGATGAAGTAAAGGGTGTGATAAAAGAGAAAAAGGTAGCTTATGAGAGGTTTTTACAAAACCGAAGTGTTGTAAGAAGAGCAGAGTATATGGAAAGTAAAAGAAAGGTGAAGAGAGTGGTGAGAGAGTGCAAAAAGAGAGCAGATGAAAGAGTGGGAGAGGAATTGTCAAGAAATTTTGCGGAAAATAAGAAAAAGTTTTGGAGTGAGATAAGCAAGTTAAGGAAGAATAGGGAACGAATGGATTTGTCACTTAAAAACAGAGTAGGGGAATTAGTAGATGGGAAGCTGGAGGTATTGGGTAGATGGCGGGAATATTTTGAGGAACTTTTAAATGTCGATGAAGAAAGGGAGGCGGTAATTTCATGCACTGGTCAGGGAGGTATAACATCTTTTAGGAGTGAGGAAGAGCAGGATGCGAGTGTGGGGGAGGTGCATGACGCATTACGTAGAATGAAAGGGGGTAAAGCAGCAGGAACTGACGGAATCATGACAGAAATGTTAAAAGCAGGAGAAGATATTGTGTTGGAGTGGTTGGTATTTTTGTTTAATAAATGTATGAAAGAGAGGAAGGTACCTAAGGATTGGCAGAGAGCGTGTATAGTTCCTTTATATAAAGGGAAGGGTGACAAAAGTGATTGTAAAAATTATAGGGGAATAAGTTTACGGAGTCACCATGGGGAAGTGGAACAGAATTCTTCCTCCGTAAGCCATGCGTGTCGTAAGAGGCGACTAAAATGCCGGGAGCAAGGGGCTAGTAACCCCTTCTCCTGTATATATTACTAAATGTAAAAGGGGAAACTTTCGTTTTTCATTTTGGGCCACCCCGCTTTGGTGGGAAACGGCCGACATGTTGAAAGAAAAGAAGAAGTTTACTGAGTATACCAGGTAAAGTGTTAGGTAGGGTTATTATTGAAAGAATTAGAGGTAAGACAGAGGGTAGGATCGCAGATGAGCAAGGAGGTTTTAGAGTGGGTAGGATGA
The DNA here is from genome assembly GCA_009830355.1 of Cherax destructor. NCBI lineage: Eukaryota > Metazoa > Arthropoda > Malacostraca > Decapoda > Parastacidae > Cherax > Cherax destructor. The sequence goes on from WNWK01000150.1 coordinate 6,692, forward strand.
GATCAAGTGTTATGAAGCATATACAGTGGACCCCCGAGTTTCGTAAAAACTTCACTCCAGAAGTCTGCTCAAGTGCCATTACCGAACGAATTTACTCCCTTAAGGAAAAATTTCACGTAGGTTAGTCTATTTCAGACCCCCAAAAATACACTTCCACAAGAACTTACAAAATTATACTTACATAATTGCACGATTTCCGGGGTATTCGTTAACCGAGGGTCCACTGTATATTACAGTAATATGCTACAGTTAGAGTAAAAGGTAGATGGGACAAAAAGAAAATGGCAACAGCAAGTAAGAGAGAGGTAAAAGAGTATAAACTAAGGGAGGAGGAAGTTAGGGTGAGATATAAGCAATTATTGGCAGAAAGGTGGGCTAGTGCAAGTATGAGTAATGAGGGGGGGGGGTTGAAGAGAGTTGGGATAGTTTTTAAAAATGCAGTATTAGAATGTGGGGCAGAGGTTTGTGGCTATAGGAGGGCGAGTGCAGGAGGAAAGAGGAGTGAGTGGTGGAATGAAGAAGTAAAGGGTGTGATAAAAGAGAAAAAGGTCACTTATGAGAGGTTTTTACAAAACAGAAGTGTTAATAGAAGAGCAGAGTACAGTGGTACCTCGAGTTACGATATTTTTTCGTTCGAGAATGCTGTTCAAGTGCCTTTACCAAACGAATTTATCCCCATAAGGAATAATGTAAAATAGACTAGTCCTTTTACACCCCCAAAAATATACTTACAAAAGCATTAAAAAAAATAAACTTACATAAAAGGGCGATTTTGGGGACCATCGTAACTCGAGGTACCACTGTATATGGAGAGTAAAAGAAAGGTGAAGAGAGTGGTGAGAGAGTGCAAAAGGAGAGCAGATGAAAGAGTGGGAGAGGCTCTGTCAAGAAATTTTGCTGAAAACAAGAAAATTTTTTGGAGTGAGATAAACAAGGTAAGAAAGCCTAGGGAATGAATGGATTTGTCAGTTAAAAACAGAGTAGGGGAGTTAGTAGATGGGGAGCTGGAGGTATTGGGTAGATGGCGGGAATATTTTGAGGAACTTTTAAATGTCAATGAAAAAAGGGAGGCGGTAATTTCATGCACTGGCCAGGGAGGTATAACATCGTTTAGGAGTGAAGAAGAGTGTGGGGGAGGTGCGTGAGGCATTACGTAGAATGAAAGGGGGTAAAGCAGCTGGAACTGATGGGATCATGACAGAAATGTTAAAAGCAGGAGGGAATATTGTGTTGGAGTGGTTGGTATTGTTGTTTAATAAATGTATGAAAGAGGGGAAGGTACCTAGGGATTGGCAGAGAGCATGTATAGTTCCTTTATATAAAGGGAAGGGGGATAAAAGAGATTGTAAGAATTATAGGGGAATAAGTTTACTGAGTATACCAGGTAAAGTGTACGGTAGGGTTATTATTGAAAGAATTAGAGGTAAGACAGAGAGTAGGATTGCAGATGAGGAAGGAGGCTTTAGAGTGGGTAGGGGATGTGAAGATCAAGTGTTTACATTGAAGCATATATGTGAACAGTATTTAGATAAAGGAAGGGAAGTTTTCATTGCATTTATGGATTTAGAAAAGGCATATGATAGAGTGGATAGGAGGGCAATGTGGCAAATGTTGCAAGTGTATGGAATAGGTAGCAAGTTACTGAATGCTGTAAAGAGCTTTTTTGAGGTTAATGAGGCTCAGGTTAGGGTGTGTGGGAGAGGGAGATTACTTCTCGGTAAAAGTAGGTCTTAGACAGGGATGTGTGATGTCACCATGGTTGTTTAACCCTTAAACGGTCCAAACGTATATATACGTTAGTACTGCTACTGCCCCAAATGTTTTATTTTTCCTGCCTCCAAATTTGGCACGATTGGCCTGAGATGCCTGGTGAGCATAGAATGGGTCTTAACACTCAGTGTGCGCCATATTAAAAAAATCTGGGACCACTTAGTACCTTGTGGGAGCACCAGGTAAATTGAGCGCCAGCTAGAGCAAACACTGCGGCAAACACCAAGGATTCACTGATGTCATGTCATATTAACACTCCCCTTTGAAGTGTAAAGTGATGTCAGCAGGCTGGCAGGCCAGCTTGCTGCCTGCCTGCCTGGCCACATGGCTGGCAAGCAGCTGGTTGGCCACCTGGCTGGCCAGCAGCTGGCTGGTCAGCTGGGTACCTGATTTGCTGTCTATCTCTGTCTGTCTGTCTGTATCTATCTGTCTCTGTCTCTATCTCACAGGAACACATACGTAAATACAATTATACATACTAGTGTAAATTACCTAGGATAACTAAAAAAATCAAAACAAAGTGATATAATGCACTTGTGATTTGCGTAATACCAGTTGGTTCATGAGCTACTCTCTGAGACAAGCAGACAGAAAGACACACACAGACAGACAGAAAAACAGACAGACAGATACAGACAAACAGACAGGTTTGCGTAACAAATAAAGGGAAGCAGTGTAAACTCGTCAAATGTCATCACTGTAATTACTGGACTGATAAGAAGAGATAAGACTATGGCTCACCCTTCGTGAAATGTCACCAGTCATCATTAGTGGAGATCAGATGAGATAAGGCAGCGATGCTTTAAGGGAACTTTTATTAATATTATTCACTATTATTATTATCATTATTATTATTATTATTTTTATGCACTATCATTATTATTATTATTTGAGTACAATTTCAGTACCTAATATTAGTGTCAGAACACAGATTGGCTATGAAATCACAAGAACTACTATAAATTGTGATTATGAGAACATAAAAATTATATTAATAAAAAAAAGTGAAAAAAAAAAGGTATATCGGCAACGATTCTGCAAGCGGCAGGACTCCTGTTGCTGTCAGGTGAGCATCAAGTGCAAACTTCTCCGCCTCATATCTCGGTAACTACTGACCCAAATTCTTTTTTTTTTTATCCTATAACACTTAAAAAAATGTGCTCTTTATTTCTATAAAAATAATTTTTTTTTTCAAAAGATTCGGGGCACTGGGCGAGCTAACGTAAATATACATGTGGACCATTTAAGGGTTAATATATTTATAGATGGGGTTGTAAAAGAAGTAAATGCTAGGGTGTTGGGGAGAGGAGTGGGATTAAATTATGGGGAATCAAGTACAAAATGGGAGTTGACAGTTAATTTTTGCTGATGATAATGTGCTTATAGGAGATTCTAAAGAAAAGTTGCAAAGGTTAGTGGATGAGTTTGGGTGTGTAAAAGTAGAAAGTTGAAAGTGAACGAAGATAAGAGTAAGGTGATGAGGGTATCAAACGATTTAGATAAAGAAAAATTGGATATCACATTGGAGAGAGGGAGTATGGAAGAAGTGAATATTTTCAGATATTTGGGAGTTGACTTGTCAGCGGATGGGTTTATGAAGGATGAGGTTAACAATAGAATTGATGAAGCAAAAAAGGTCAGTGGTGCGTTAAGGCATCTGTGGAGACAAAAAACATTATCTATGGAAGCAAAGAAGGGAATTTATGAAAGTATAGTGGTACCAACACTCTTATATGGGTGTAAAGCTTGGGTTGTAAATGCTGCAGCGAGGAGGAGGCTGGAGGCAGTGAGATGTCCTGTCTAAGGGCAATGTGTGGTGTAAATATTATGCAGAGAATTTGGAGTGTGGAAATTAGGAGGTGTGGAGTTACTAAACGTATTAGTCAGAAGGCTGAAGAGGGGTTGTTGAGGTGGTTTGGTCATTTAGAGAGAATGGATCAAAGTAGAATGACTTGGAGAGCGTATAAATCTGTAAAGGAAGGAAGGAGGGGTAGGGGTTGTCCTCGAAAAGGTTGGAGGGAGGGGTAAAGGAGGTTTTGTGGGAGAGGGGCTTGGACTTCCAGCAAGCGTGTGTGAGCGTGTTAGATAGGAGTGAATGGAGACGAATGGTTTTTGGGACCTGACAAGCTGTTGGAGTCTGAGCAGGGTAATATTTAGTGAAGGGATTCAGAGAAACCAGTTATTGATTTAGCCGGACTTGAGTCCTGGAAATGGGAAGTACAATACCTGCAATTTAAAGGAGGGGTCTGGGATAGTGACAGTTTGGAGGGACTATTCTAAACTAGTATCTGAGTGCCTCTGCAAAGACAGTGATTATGTATGAGTGAGGTGAAAGTGTTGAATGATGATGAAAGTATTTTCTTTTTGGGGATTTTCTTTCTTTTTGGGTCACCCTGCCTCGGTGGGAGACGGCCGACTTGTTGAAAAAAAAAAAAATTGAAGACCTGGAACACACACTCAAATCCTGGACTCTTGGAAACTGACCAAAACAAGAGATATTATTTTAGCTAAACCCAATAAACCTTATGTCCAGCCAACAGAAATTGCCAATACATTAAATGATTTCTTCTCTACCAAAGGATCAAGTTTTTCTAGCAAAATTCCAAATACCAGCACTCAAGTGAGTAACTACCTTGTCTGAAGTTTTCAAAATTCACTCTATCTGGCTCCAACTAATCCTCCTGAGATCTCTGTGATAATAAATTCATTGAAAAACAAGTCAGGTAACTTAGCTCATGTACCACTGCTACTGTTCACAAGAGCAGCTCATGTACTGTCACCCACAGCAATATTGTTCAATAAATAATTAGAAACCAACATATTCCTGTCAATGCTCAAGACAGCAAGGGTTGCCCCAATACATGGAGGATACCCATCCTACACAAATAAGTACAGACCTTTATCTAACTTGCCACTGTTATCCAAAAACTTCGAAAAATTAATCTACAAGAGACTAAACTCTTCCCTAGCCTCACTCAGTAAACTCAAACCCTGCCAGTTTGGTTTCAGGCAAAATCAAAGCACAAATAATGCAATCATAAAAAGGCTGACTTCCTTTATACAGTTCTGGAGAATAATGAATATCCAATGGGCCTCTATACAGACCTTAGGAAAGCTTTTGCTACAGTAGACCACAACATCCTGCATCTTAAACTAGAACATTATGGTATCAGAGGTCATGCACTTCCATATCTAAAGTCCTACCTTAACTACAATATGTCTCCATTAAGGGCATAACCTTGTCAAGACAACCTATCAACACAGGGGTGCCTCAAGGAAGTGTTCTTGGCCCTCTGCTTTTTCTTATATGTAAACATTCAGTCTACATATCCCCTACCCTTCCTACAGCCTCTTTGTTCATCTGCGATCATGCTCTTCCTCTTACTCTTTCAATAATAACTTTACCACACACTTTACCTGGTATGCTGTAGGGGTTCGGTGGTAGATTCGGTGTAATAATCACAAAAGTAGGTTGTCTTGGTAGCGTATATTAAGATGATAAGGAGTGCGCTCAGAGCCTGGCACCTGACCTATCTACTCTATGTCCTGCCTTGAACTGAGGTGACCCAGTGCCCAGAGGCACGGCATTCAAGGAGCTCGTGATGTCACATGCAGTGATTCACTAACGGTTTTAATGAAGTCATGTAGTCAGGGAGGTAGTGACTCGCGTAATGGTCACAATTGACATACTACACAATACACATACACAGCACCTTTTCTTTTATACAAAGGAACTATACATGCTCTCTGCCAATCCTTAGTTACCTTTCCCCCTTTCTTACATTGAACAAAAAACTAGCCACTCCAAAACTACATTCCCACCTGCTTTTAACATTTCTGTCTTGATGAAATCATTCCCAGCTGACCCAATTTTCATTTCAGTTTGTTTCATTACCATCAGTAAAATGTTTTTTTTTTTAAATTTCTGACACAGAAGGGGCTTTTAATTTTAGGGGGAGTGCGACAGTGAAAGTGTTAATTGGTTCCAATGTGCCAGTGTTGTAAAAGCTGAACATCCTAAGTCAGAACATCCTATGACAATGAACTACTGTAGTGCATATTGCAGAGAATACATTTACACTAATTATTTGTTCAATAATGTAATTAATTTTTTATTAACACAAAATTGTGACATTTCTTGTTATCCAGGTACAATAGAAACTGCACTATGTCATATATGGGGGATGAAGAAGTTGGAATGAAGGGAAATGAAGGGAGTAAGTGGAGTGATGGTAGTGACACGAGCGAAGGGAGCTGCTGGTAATGCGAGGTCAGCGGCAGGACTCTGAAGGACTACCGGTTATTGTCAACCATGATGCATCAAGGTTTTGGCAGTAAAATGGACAATCACAAAATTCAAACAATGTTTTTTTTTTTAATGCGTCGGCTGTTTCCCACCAAGGCAGGGTGACCCAAAAAGAAAGAAAAACCCAAAAAGAAAGAAAAAAATTTCATCATCATCATTCAACACTTTCACCATCACTCATACATAACCACTGTCTTTGCAGAGGCAATCAGATATGACAGTTCAGATGTCCCTCCAAACTGCCAATATCCAGACCCCTCCTTTAAAGTGCAGGCATTGTACTTCCCACTTCCAGGACTCAAGTCTGGCTAACTGGTTTCCCTAACTCCCTTCACATGGTCATATTTTATTGTATTTCTAGCTTTCCGTCAGAAATTAAAAAACACTAGTGAAAGCTCTCCATACTTATGGCTACTTACCAATCCCTCATTTGCATTCTGATCACCAGCTAGTTCCACCTTGACATCTCGTATTCGACCATCGGGATCAAGAAGAACTTCTACATAGAACATATCACATGACACAAAAACTTCAGAATCTGTTGTCCCAGCTGTAAATTTCAATCTGAAAAGAAAAGCAAGTACTGTATAGACACCAAGAATAAAGATTTGAGAGTAAAATGCTAAAAATTGGCTGGACAAGAATTAGAACTGGATAAAATGAAAGACACTCCATATTTCTATATTTTTTCATATTGAGTGTGAGTGTGTGGTTATTTTCTGAGGTATTGGACCAAATCTGATGACTGACATTTATCCAGTTGCTCATATTCGAACTTTAATTTTAGTTTTTGAATTTCTAGTATAACAATAAAGTATGTGAAGATACGGCACGCTCACCATCTCCTACCAAGGCAGGATGTCCCAAAAAAGAAACACTTTCACCATAATTCACACGTAATCACTGTTTTGCAGAGGCGCACAGATATGACAGCTCAGATGTTACTCCAAACAGCAAATATCCCAAACCCCTCCTTTAAAGTGCAGGCATTGTACTTCCCATCTCCAAGACTCAAGTCTGGCTAACCAGTTCGCTGAATATTACCCTGCTCACACTCCAACAACAAACAAACCCCCCTCCCCCCACACAGGAGAGGTTAAGGGAAATCGATCTGATGACACTGGAGGACAGGAGAGATAGGGGGATATGATAACGACATATAAAATACTGAGAGGAACTGACAAGGTGGACAGAGACAGGATGGGACACAGCAACAAGGGGTCACAATTGGAAGTTGAAGACTCAGATGAGTCACAGGGATGTTAGGAAAGTGATGCAGTGGAGGCAGGATCCATACATAGCTTTAAGAAGAGGTACGACAAAGCTCATGGAGCATGGAGAGAGTGGATCTAGTAGCGACCAGCAAAGATGCTAGGCCAGGAGCTGTGACTCAACCCCTGCAATCACAATTAGGCGAGCGCACGCATGCACGTTCACACACACACGTATTAAGACCCCACTTTATGGTGTTTTCGGTGTTTTCCTAATATGGACATTTTCAAAACCAAAATTTGTTATATGGCTTCCCCCCACCCGACTCGCTAATATGGTCTCTGCACACCACTGTTCGTTTACATCCCTGTGAGCTCCACGTTCCTCCAGTATGTCTGGAAACTTTCCAAAATTTCAAGTGTTTTAGGTACAGGTACACATAAGTATAATTATCAGAGTACGTACAGTGGACCCCCGAGTTTCGGCCATAATTCATTCCAGAAGGCTGTTCAAGTGCCATTACCAAACGAATTTGTCCCCATAAGGAATAATGTAAAGTAGGTTAGTCCATTTCAGACCCACAAAAATACACTTACAAAAGCACTTACAATATTACACTTACATAATTGTTCGAGTTTTGAGGTGGCCGAAACTCGGGGGTCCACTGTATGTACATACAGTGGACATACACTGTACATACAGTGGACCCCTGCTAACGAGCACCCCGGAAATCGTACAATTATGTAAGTACAGTGGACCCTCGGTTTTCGTGCACCTCCAAACTCGAACAATTATGCAAGTGTACTTTCGTAAGTGCTTTTGTAAGTGTACTTTTGGGGGGTCTGAAATGACTAATCTAATTTACATTTGTCCTTATGGGAACAAATTCGTTTGGTAACGGCACTCAAACAGCATTCTTGAAAGAATTTTCAACGAAAACCGAGGGTCCACTGTATAATACATGTAAGTGCTTGTGGAAGTGTATTTTTTGGGGGTCTGAAATGGACTAACCTACTTGACATTATTTCTTAAGGGAGTAAATTCGTTTGGTAATGGCACTTGAGCAGGCTTCTGGAATGAATTTTGCTCGTTAGGCGGGGGTCCACTGTACGTATACGTATATAAAATATGAAATAACTTTAAAACACTTTAAATTTTGGAAAGTTTCCAAAGTGAACGGAGAGATGCGGTGCTCACAGAGAATGTAAACACTGGGTGGGGTGCAGTGACAGTATTAGAAAGACAGGGGGAGCCGCATCGCGCGTTTTGGTCATAATTTGAAATGTCCGTATTAGCGGAACACTGTAAAGTGAAACGCCGTAAAGCAGGGCCCTGCTGCATCTGGCATTTATATGCATTTTTCTTCTTCTTTCAACAACCCAGCCGTATCCCACTGAAGCAGGGTGGCCCAAAAAGAAAAACTAAAGTTTCTCTTTTTAAATTTAGTAATTTATACTGGAGAAGGGGTTACTAGCCCTTTGCTCCCAGCATTTTAGTCACCTCTTACAAACACACATGGCTTACGGAGGAAGAATTCTGTTCACTTCCCCAAGGAGATTATATGCATTTATAAGTGGAAAAAATGGCATTCCACTTTACGGTGATTTCTGCTTTACAGTAGTAGCCTGGAGCCTAACCTGCCATATAAGTGGAGTCCTACTCCCTCTTGGGACGCTCGTATGCAATCGGGACCAACGACTATTTGCAAGTCAAATGATGATTCGCGAGTCAATATTTTGAAGAAAAAACGTTACGATTTGCGAAAATTACGAATTCTGATGCTTACGAAAAACGAGGGTCCACTGTACATAAATATCAGCTCTAGACATTTTTTCTTGAGATCAGGATCTCTTGAAACAATGTAATTCTTCCACAGACACTGAACAATAATATATTCATGACATATACAGTGGTACCCCGGTTTACGATATTTTTTCATTCCAGAATGCTGTTCAAGTGCCATTACCAAACGAATTTATCTCCTTAAGAAATGTTGTAAAATAGACTAGTCCTTTTAGACCCCCAAAATTACACTTACAAAAGCATTTAAAAAAATAAACTTACATAAAAGGGTGAGTTTGGGGACCATCGTAAACCGGGGTACCACTGTACCAGCATTACCATAATGATAACCAATAAAGTGAAATTAATAATATATAACTGTTTAAAGAAAGGATGTGACTGATAAAAGTGTACGCATTAAACAGTAACTACAGTGGTACCCCGGTTTACGATATTTTTTCATTCCAGAATGCTGTTCAAGTGCCATTACCAAACGAATTTATCTCCTTAAGAAAAGTTGTAAAATAGACTAGTCCTTTTAGACCCCCAAAATTACACTTACAAAAGCATTTAAAAAAATAAACTTACATAAAAGGGTGAGTTTGGGGACCATCGTAAACCGGGGTACCACTGTACTTGCTAAGAAAGTTCTCAACTAGATTAGTACATGGAAAGCTTACATAATATGTTGACTATATGAGAGGCAAAATGGTCTAAGAACACGCTACACAGACAGTCAAACTCTGAAATGTAAGAACATGCTACAGAGACAGTCAAGCTCTGAAACATAAGAACATGCTACACAGACAGTCAAATTGAAATGTAAGAACATGCTACACAGACAGTCAAACTCTGAAACGTATGAATATACTACACAGTCAAAGTTTGCAACAAAAGAATGTGCTACACATTCAAACTTTGAAATGAATGAACATGCAACACAATCAAACTTTCAAAGTGCCAAACTTCCAGTAGACAAGGATAACTTAAAAGAAATAGAAATTATATATTATCATTATTGCATAGTTGTAAGAGAAGAAAGTGTTACAAGAATTACAGCAATTAGATTATGAAATACTGTAGGTGATTCTTAACTAATATTCCACATATTTTTTACAAGTTTGCTGCAAAACATAAAAGTATTTGCAGAGAGCAAATAATAATGATACATACCCAAGCTGTCTTGCAGTGGCTTCTAATCTCTCCACCATGGCAGGTAGAGTGGTAACTTTGATATTTTTCTGGAGCGAGTCAAGACAAGAGCCTAAGGCTGCCCGTTCACCTGGATCCAGCAGGTGGTGCTTGTTCTGTGGCACAAAAAACAAAGTGATGACCCTGAACTGGCATCAACAGGTAAGATACAAATACTTGATCAAAATGCCTTATGATGCTCCAAGCATTATTTCAATATATTCTACTTCCTAAACGCAACATCAAATTGACCCTGCCTTTGTAAATAAAATAAAATATGAATATTCTTTATTCCTACAAGTCAGATAAAGTGATTTATTTCCACTGGGGTCCTTGAGGGGGTTATTTCTTATTGGCATCAGTATCTGTGGTTCTGGAGTGGGGGCCACTGGCTGTGCCTCCAATCCAACAAGACTCCAAGGTGATGGAATATTTTTGGTGGCCAATGGCCTGGTGGCAAAAGCTCTTGCTTCACACAGTGAGGGTCTGGGTTCGATTCCCGGTGAGGGTTGAAATATTGGGTGTTTCCTTACACCGGTTGTCTATATTCACCCATCAGTAAAATGGGTACCTGGGTGTTAGTCGACTGTTGTGGATCACATCTGAGAACTAAATTAACCTAATTTTCCAGAAATGCTCTGCATAACAAGCAGCTTTCTATATAGTAGTATGTATGTCATTGATGTCAGCTAGGCCTGTATACCTTGTACATGTACTTGTAGAAATAGATATTGTAATATATATAGTTATAGTCCTTTCTTTCCATTTCCTGTCACTGAAAAATCACTTGCTGATTACAAAGGGGCTTTCTGCATGCACACCTGTCACCCATTTCTGTACAACCATTGTATCATGCTGAAATAAAGAAACTAGAATCTTCAATCTTTAACTACAATTGTCAGTTTCCCTAAGATTTGTGGGATCTGTACCTCCTGGTCCATTGCAAATGATAGGCAGGGCCATTTGTGTTGTAGCATTGTTTTTCGTGGACTGATATATGCCACATTTCAAGGTGAAAAAGTTTACAAGAGGTAGAACAAAACACTTCTTAACCCTTTACCGGGCTGCACAGAGTACACTCGGTGCAAAAAGCATGTTTTTTGCGCATGTCTTCCTACTCCCACCACGCATCTGGGTTCCCGTTCTCCATTTCTGACCAATCACAAGTCTTCTGTGAGTCGCTCCAGCTAAGTGGGGATGGCATCTGCTCGCGTCGCCCAGAGCCGGATTTTTCCTCTACTGACACTCATATACACTGTGATTATACTCTCTACAATGTCGGTAAGTACTGATTGTTGTGTCCAGTGTGTAAATAAATAGTTTAGGCATATTTTTAGATATATATAAAGTGTTTGTGAAGCATAATATGAGTGCAGCATGCAACTGAAAAAAGTGCAACGAAAATGCACCGAGTTTACTCACAACAGCCGGCAAGGTCAAATTTTAAATTTCAGTAAATAAATATTTATATAAAAATTTCTAATGCATATATGAATTCTGTAGTGGTCTGGGTGTATACAGAACATTTTTATTGTCCTTCCAGATCAATGAGAAATCGTTTTACGGTGGTTCCTCCAAAGAGAAGTCCAAATACAGTGGTACCCCGGTTTACGATATTTTTTCATTCCAGAATGCTGTTCAAGTGCCATTACCAAACGAATTTATCTCCTTAAGAAAAGTTGTAAAATAGACTAGTCCTTTTAGACCCCAAAATTACACTTACAAAAGCATTTAAAAATAAACTTACATAAAAGGGTGAGTTTGGGGACCATCGTAAACCGGGGTACCACTGTATGTCTGCATTTTGGAGGAAAGTGACTCAGATCAAGAGCCAGATGACCTGGAATTGCTTGCCAGTGGTGATGAATACTTCAATGAAGCACCAATGTGCAGAAAGGCCTGATGCTAGGTCACTGGCCAGTGCTAGGCAAGTTACTTACTTGCAAGTATTGCAGCACAAAGAAAAATCATGTCATATCCTCATTTCTCTGTGCCATATGCAAAGTCAATCTATGTATCAAGGACAAAAATTGCTTCACAGGCTTTCATTGTAGCAATTAGTCATCTAAAATAATTGTCCTTTCTCAGGAAATTCAGGAATATGGGACTTGAAAGTTTTATCCCTTTGCAATGTGTCCATCTTGCTCTTTGGTTTACTTTTATATTTTTTTATACTTACAAAATGTTTGGAAACAAGTTACATTTATGTTTTTGATATTGTCTATTTGTATAATAAAATATAAAAATACTTATTGGGTGTTTTATTAACAATTGCAAATTTGCAACATTCAGAATTTGACACCCTTTACCGGGCTGCACCTAGTACACTAGGACTTCGAATATTGGCAATTGAACGAAAAGTTTTTTTCAGAATTCCATTTATATGGCCTCATTTCCCTTACATTGAGATACTCTATCTACTCATAGGTAATACATTTCGAAATTCACATTTTCCTAGGAATGCCGGTAAAGGGTTAAGACAAGAGGTCGCAGCTTTTTTTTTTTTTGGGTGCTTAAAGTTGCACATCCCAGATATTCCATACCTACAGATACCCCAAGCATAAAATCTGTACAATTTTGCTTTCAGATGGCTAGAATTTGGGAGGGGGGCTGAGTTCTCAATTTATGCAGTTTATAGAACTGCACTGCAATCTTCAATAACTGGATCAATTGTTCCCAGATGCAGACTCCTGTTCTACTGAATTTATAATGGAGGCTGTGGTAGAGTCTGTTGCTGAGTCTGCAATGGAGTCTGTATTAGGGCTTATAGCTGGATCAGCACTAGGGTGATGTTCTGGTTACATGTACTTTTTCTAGTGGGCCTCTATTTCCGAGTTATCTACTGTAATAAGGGCATTGTGAATGTTTCTATATTTTGCTCCTCTTTCACATTCCAGCTCTGTTCTTTTTTTGTGAAGCAGTTTTTTCTTCCCATATTCTATATATTTTGGGTAGGTTATCCAAGAGAGCCCCTTTTCTTTCCTGTTTATTATTTAGTACCCTCCTTAGTACTTTCCTGAATCCTGTCCAGATCCAAAAGCACCTCTCTAGATTAGTGTCATTCATGGAAGCAGTGTTTACTCTTGCACAAGAGACATGGTGTTTTGAAAAAACATAGGTTACATGTAATCCCTGATTTTTTCCCCAAGGACCTCTCCACATGTTCCACAGGTATTCCTGCATGCTATCCTGTCTACATCCTATAAGCAATCTGCATAGCCCATGAACCCTGATTGCCATTTAAGTGTACCTTATATTTAGCAGCTCTCTCACCCTGGCACATGTAAATGTATTTCCATAGAAGCTGGTTATTAGAAAAATTACTGCTGCACGAGATGAAAGGAACTGACAGAGGGAGGTGAAAGGATGGTGAGGTGGTGGTTGTGGAGGGGTGAGCAGTGGCTGAGGGGCACTTGAGATGTTTGGTGTAATGCTGTGACTCAATGTACCCAACAATACATTTTTTATGATGCATGACAGCCACTCTCTCCTGCTCAATTCAGGTATATTTTCCAAACCTCATACAATGAACAAGTCAAGTTCATGATTTCTGTTCTATGGATTAGTTGTCTGGTTGACTAGTAGTAGTGGGCAGATCTTGCTGCCATGCATGTGGTGGTATGAGGCACAAGGCCTATGGTGTGGTTACCCTGAGTGATTATGCTACCAAGCATATGAAGAAAAAGAAAAAACTTGAGGGAAGGGAGTATCTAAAAACTTGTTCCCTCTCCCTCCTTCATGAATGATCATATTATTGTACTGTACTGTATGTGCTGGTTTGTAATTGCCTTCAACTTTATTTCCTGCATTAAGTACAACTTCCTAGAGCAGTGGAAACTTACTACCAGAGGCTGACTTTGGATGTACAGTAGAGCCCCGCCATCCGGCGTTTAACCTTACGACATCCCGCTAATACTGACATTTCAAATTACACTGGTACCCCAAGTTTAGTACAAAATTCGTTCCAGAATGCCGTTTGAGTGCCGTTACCGAACGAATGTTCCCATAGGGAATAATGAAAATTAGATTAGTCCGTTTCAGACCCACAAAAATACACTTACAAAAACACTTACAATAATACACTTACATAATTGTTCGAGTTGGGAGCTGTACGAAATTCGGGGTACCACTGTATGACCAAAACTCGCTACATGGCTCTCCCCACCTGACTTTCTAATATGGTCACCATGCCCCACCCGGTTTGTTTACATTCTCTGTGAGCACCGCATCTCTCCATTATGTCTGGAAACTTTCCAGAATTTCAAGTGCTTAAAAGTTATTTCATGTTTTATATATACTCTGATAATTATATATGTACAGTACGTACTTATGTTTACCAGTACCTAAATAAACTTACACACTGTGTTGGCATGCAAGTACACATTAAAATCACTAAGAGTGTCTTATTAGTTTTGAGGACGCCATATTAATAATAATAATAACACGCAATAATAATCACAGAGGCACATTAACCCTTTACCGGGCAGGACAATGTTAATGTTGTCCTGAACACGTGTTTTTTGCGCGTGTCATCCTACTCCCCCAGCGCATCTAGGTTCCTGTTCTCTATTTCTGACCAATCACAAGCCTTCTGTGAGTCGCTCCATATAAGTGAGGACGGTGTCTGCTCGCTTCCCATTGGTTGAAAGACCAAAATGTAAACACTTGCAGCTTGGCGTCGCCCAGAGCCGGATTTTTCCTCTACAAACACTCATATACACTGTGATTATACTCTCTACAATGTCGGTATGTACTGATTGGTGTGTCAAGTGTGTAAATAAATAGTTTAGGCATATTTGGAGATATATGTAAGCTGTTTTTGAAGCATAATATGAGTACACCATGCAATTGAAAAAAGTGCAACGAAAAAGGAACATAATAACATGTTCCTGCCGACAAGTCCCAATTTCAAATTTCAGTAAATAAATATTTATATAAAAAATTCTAATGCATATATGAATTTTTTAGTGGTCTGACTATGTACAGAACATTTTTATTGTCCTTCCAGATCAATGAGAAATTGTTTTATGGTGCTTCCTCCAAAGAGAAGTCCAAATATGTCTGCATTTTGGAGGAAAGTGAAATCAGATCAAGAGCCAGATGACCGGGAATTGCTTGACAGTGGTGATGAATACCTCAATGAAGCATGAACGTGCAGAAAGGCCTGATGCTAGGTCATTGACCAGTGTAGGCAAGTTACTTACTTGCAAGTATTGCAGCACAAAGAAAAATCATGTCATATTCTCATTTTTCTGTGCTGTATGCAAAGTCAATCTATACATCAAGGAGGACAAAAATTGCTTCACAGCCTTTCATTCTAGCAATTAGTGATCTAGAATGATTTTTCTTTCTCAGGAAATTCAGGAATATGAGACTTGAAAGTTTTATCCCTTTGCAATGTGTCTATGTTGCTCTTTGGTTCATATTTATATTTTTTTATACTTACAAAATGTTTGGAAACAAGTTCCATTTATGTTTTTGATATTGTCCATTTGTATAATAAAATAGAAAAATACTTATTGGGTGTTTTATTAACAATTGCAAATTTGCAACATTCAGATTTTGACACCCTTTACCGGCCAGGACCATATAAAAGGGGTCTTCGAATATTGGCAATTGCGCTTAAATTTTTTTTCAGAATTCCATTTATATGCCCTCATTTCCCCTACACTGAGATACTCTATCCACTCATAGGAAATATATTTTGAAATTCTTATTTTCCTAGGAGTGCCCAGTAAAGGGTTAAATGTTGTATATTACATTAATTTAGGCATTTTCATTAATTCATCGATGATATTTTTTTTCAAAATCATATAATAAACACGTTACGTAACATATAAACATGATAAATATACCCCATAGTAGAATAAACTAACAAATATGAGATGTACATACGTACATGTATCATGTCAAAATAAAATATACAGTGGAACCTCAGTTTTCGTATGCCCTAGTTTGTATGTAAAACTATAGTTATTCTCTATAAAATGTATTTTTTGTTAATGCAGTGGACCCCCGGTTATCGGCCAACTCGGTTATAGGCCGTCTTTTCGGCTTCCGGTTATCGGTTGTTATCTCGGTGATCAGCCGTATGGGACACGTCTGTCTGCCAGCTGGGGGCGCATGCACATCAGTCTGGCTCTGTCTCTCGGTGTGTGAGGAAGCTTCTGCTCATTCATCCAAACATTTTGCTTGTTTTCCATTGTTTTTGGTGTTTTTTTTCAGTGAAACTGCGAAATAAGTAACCATGGCTCCAAAGAAAGTTCTTAGTAAAGGTCCTTTGGTAAAGAAAGTGAGAAACACGATAGAATTCAAGGCAGACAGGCATAGAGGCAAGGAGTGTAGCAGGCATGTAGTGTGTGTAGCAGGCATGCAGGGAGTGTAGCAGGAAGGCAGGGAGTGTAGCAGGCATGCAGGGAGTATAGTTGGTGGAGTGACTCTCAAGCTGGTCCTAGTGGCATTAAAAGACAAAGAAGGGAAGTAACCCCAGAGAGGGCTTTGCTACCTGAAGTCCTAATGGATGGAAATTCCCCTTCCAAACAATAACTCCTCCCTCTTTCCTCCTCCCTATCTTCCAGAAGCCAGCATTAGTCTTCAATAAAGGTATGTAATACTGATTTAATTGTTTAAAAAAATATTTTTTTGTGAATATTTTTGTCTGGAACGGATTAATTGTATTTACATTAATTCTTATTGGAAATATTATTTCGGTTATGAGCCATTTCGGTGTTAGGCCAAGCTTCTGGAACGGACTACGGCCAATAACCAAGGGTCCACTGTATTTTAGAGCGTCTGGAACGAATTAATTGGATTTACATTATTTCTTATGGGAAATATTAACAAAAAATACATTTTATAGAGAATAACGTAAAGTAAATTTTATTTCATTGCAGATTGCAGATTACATAGGTATTGGTAATTATAATGTAAATTGAGTGCAAGGAGAGCCACTGACATGCCATGGCATTAGGGGCAGCTTAATCTAGTAACTTAAAGACTATGTACTTAATATTAGAGAAATTTATTGAGTTTATTCTAGTTAAAAATTGTTTTCAAAATTACAATATGATGAAATTTTACTGTTTAAATTATTATATGATGATATTAGATTGTTACAGGTGTTTAGATTCTCGAATGGTAATATGGAATTGAGATTATCTTAAGGAAAATAACATTGAGCATTTTTGACATTAACTTATAATATGAGTATTTAGTTTTGGGTGAGTAGGGGGTAACATAATAGTAACATATTATTAAAAATTGAGATTATCGTATAGGAAAGTAATAATGAGCATTTTTCAAAGTAGTTTATAGTATGATCATTTAGTTTTGGGTGAGTAGGTGGTTTTGAGTTGAGTCTTAAATTGATTTTCAGACAAGATTATCTTAATATTTACTTGTAATGAATTCCAGATTCTGGGGCCCTTTATGTGCATAGAATTTTTACATAGGTTGATATGAACACGGGGTATATCAAAAAGTGATCTGTGTCTTGTGTTGTGGTCATGGGTCCTATTAAAGTTGGTGAGGAGAATTTTGAGCGGAGGGTTTATATTAGAGTGTAAAGTTTTATATATGTAGTAGGCACAAGAGTAAGTATGAATGTTCTTTACGGTGAGTAGTTTTAGACTTTTGAATATTGGTGGAATATGCTGTCTAGAGTGGGAATTTGTTATCATTCTGACTGCGGCCTTTTGTTGTGTTATGAGTGGTCTAAGGTGATTTAATGTTGTTGATCCCCATGCACAGATTCCATAGGTGAGGTACGGGTAGATAAGTGAATGATATAGTGCAAGGAGAGCTGATTGTGGTACACAATAGCGTATCTTTGATAATATGCCTACTGTCTACTGTGTTTTACAATTGTACATACAAACTAGGGCATACGAAAACCGAGGTTCCACTGTATTACGTATATACGTAATACAGTGGACCCTCGGAAATCGAACACTCCCAACTTGCCCTATTATGTAAGTTTATTATTGTAAGTGCTTTTATAGGACTAATCTAATTTACATCATTCCTTATAGAAATAAATTTGTTTGGTAACAGCACTTGAACAGCATTCTGGAATGAAGAATGTTCGATTTCCGGGGGTCCACTGTATATTATTATTATATTATGTTTTTCCAGTCGTCTTGCCAGTGTTGGAAAGAATAACATTTTCTCTAGTTCAACACCAAAGAAAATGTGTACACAATAGTACAGCCTCTCCTCACTTAGCGACGTACTCGTTTACCGACGACTCGGACTTACAATGGGCTCGCTGACCAGTATGCATACCTAAATAATGTATAATAGAGCTGATTTCCTCTATTCTGTTTATTACAATTTACAGTACGCTACTGTATAAACATTTAATAATGTACTAAAAATGCTATAAATGGTGCAAAAGTGACATTAAACAATATCAAAGATGGGTGACACAAACCCACTACCATTATTGTATGCTCCTCACTTTGTGACGAATTCGTTTACCAACGTGGTCTTAGGAACAGAACTCTTGTCGTTAAGTGAGGAGAGGCTGTATTACTGGGGGTAACTAGAAAATTTTTCCTTTCATATGCCTTCACTCAGAGAGTCATTCCTTCTAAAAATGGTGTTACATGAGAATGGGAGTGTTAGTCTTTTTTATTTATTCTACTGTACCAACGTGGAGACAACTTGTACAGAATGTAAGGTGTTTGTATAAACGTGTATGAACCATAACCAGACACATTCGTCTGCTTGTTTACATACTCTGTGCTCTCTCCTCTCTCATTTACTCGTTCTCTCTCTCTCTTTCTCTCGTTTATTCATTTTACCTCATTTACTCACCTCTCACCCTACATTAAGACTACAGTGGTCGCTCGTGCTTCGGTGATTCCGAATATCGGTGATTTCGTGTTTCGGTCAATGTTTCCTTTGTGTATCGGTCATTCCCTCATGTATCGGTCCGTACCAGACCTGTCTGCCTGCCCATGCTTGCACGCCTTGCCCGCAGGACACCAGTCTAGCGCTGTTTACCATTGAGAGAACATTACCCAGCGCACTCTTTCAAACATTCACAATAAATTTCTTGTGTTTATTGGTGGTTTAGTGATTGTCACTGAAATAAGTCACCATGGGTCCAAAGAAGCTTCCTAGTGGCACCCCTGTGGTAAAGAAAGTGAGGAACACCATCGAACTGAAGGAGATAGTAGAAAAATATGTGGAGGGGGAAGATAGACTGGAGGTGCCTTCTTCAGAGATTAAGGAAATTTGTTCAATGTGGAATGAGGTGCAAAGTTTCGTTGAACAATTTTACCCTGAGCAAGCTGAAATAAGACATCTCTGCAACCAGTTCAATGACAGAGCCATGTTGCACTTCAGGAAAATGTTAAAGAGGCGCCAGAAACAGAGCATTCTTGACAGTTATTTTTCGAGGCAGGGGTCCAGTGACTCTCAAGCTGGTCCTAGTGGCATTAAAAGAAAAAGAAGGGAAGTAACCCCAGATAAGGACTTGTTACCTGAAGTCCTTATGGAGGGGGATTCCCCTTCCAAACACTAACCCCTCTCCCTGTCCTCCCTATCTTCCAGATGCCAGCAACTCTCTTCAATAAAGGTAAGTAAATGTTATTTATTATTATGTTATTTATTATTTATGTATTTATTATTATTTTGTGCTAATAATGTTAGTTTGTGTATGTAAAAATATAGTTAATCTTTACAAAATTAATTTTTTGTGAATATTTTTGGGTGTCTGAAATGTATTAATTGTATTTACATTATTTCTTATGGGAAATAAGGTTTCGAGTTTCGAGTAATTCGAGTTAAGGTCTAGCTCCTGGAACGGATTATGACCGATAGTCGAGGGACCACTGTACAAATATTTTAAGGTAAGTAATGAATGTATACTGTATATGCATTTTATCGCTCTGGGGCACTTTAAATGTCGTAGTACATTACGTGTGGGTGGGGTGGCCTGGCCTGGCTGGCTACCATACCTCCCACACCTGACTTCTTACAATAAATACTACTCACCTCTCACCCTACATTAACCCTTTGGGGGTCGGTGCCGTACTAGTACGTTTTACGAGCAGGGGTTGGTGCCGTACTAGTACGCCCAAATTGTAGCGGCCTCAATTTAAGCAGAAAACGTCTGGTAGGCATACATATGAAAGAATGGGTCTGTGCGGTCAGTGTGCGCAGTATAAAAAAAATCCTGCAGTACACACTGCATAATGAGGGAAAAAAAACTCTGACCGTTTTTTTCGATTAAAACAGCGACTTTGCAGTCGATTTTCGTATGGTATATATTGATGTATTCTCGTTTTCTTGGTCTCATTTGATAGAATGGAAGATATATTACAGAAATAGAGATGATTTTGATTGGTATGACAATGACAAGTACCTTGAAATTGAGCTCAAAGTAGCGAAAATGTTCGATTTTTGACGATGTTCAAGAGTAAACAAATCACACTATGCCTCCAATACACATCAACTGGCGAGTCTTATATTCATGCACAAGTGCTCTGATATTATTTGTACCATTTTTACAATGATGCAGTTGTATACATAACAGTAAATCTTCTATTTTTTGTGAGAATAAAAATTCAAAATGAAAAGCAAAAGTAATGGAACAGGGGCCTGGAGACGTGACTAATGAACAGAGAACATGTTATTTTAGTGCCAGGAATGTCTGCCTTGTTTATTCTGGACACTATTTTGAAATTGGCATCGTTTGAAATTTGTGTGAAATTGGAAAATTGCCATTTTCTGACCAATATTTTGGGTAGATGAAATTGGTAAATAGGCGGTTTCTTGTACTCAATCGATAGACAAAATGGAGTTCTAGCGAAATAGCTATAATTTTAGGAGACTGAAACATTGGAAATTGTCGAAAATAGGGCTCAAAGTGGGCAAAATTGCCGATGCGTAAGTGTCATGGCTACCGCTAACTTTGCGAAAGCATAATTCCGTTAGTTTTCGATCAAATTTCATAATTTTGGTGGCGTTATGATCGGAAAAAGATTCTCTATCATTTCATAAGAAAAAATTAATTTTTTTTTTTCCAAAAATTTTTCGACCCCAGGAACACTTTCCTGAGAAGGCCTGTCGACCCCCAAAGGGTTAAGACTACAAATATTTTAAGGTAAGTAATGAGTGTACTGTGTGTGTATTTTACTTTTTATTGTTTATAATGCCTAGTTCTATTGCTAACTTATGTTAGTGTAAACTTGTTATCTGGCATTTATATGCATGTATAAGTGGAAAAAATGACGTCTTGCTTTCGAGCGGTAGTCTGGAACCTAACCTGCCGTATATGGCATTTCTGCAGTGATGCCACATTGTAGCTTAAATACACTTTATTTATATAAGTTAACTCACTATCCAGTTAATTGATTTAGTTGGACTTGAGTCCTGGAAATGGGAAGTACAATGCCTGCACTTTAAAGGAGGGGTCTGGGATAGTGACAGCTGGGAGGGACAATTCTCAGCTGTCGTATCTGAGCTCCTCTGCAAAGACAGTGATTATGTATGAGTGTTGTGAAAGTGTTGAATGATGATGAAAGTATTTTCTTTTTGGGGATTTTCTTTCTTTTTGGGTCACCCTGCCTCGGTGGGAGACGGCCGACTTGTTGAGAGAGAAAAAAAAAAAAAAAAAAAACTCACTATCCCTGTGAGTCATTCCACTTAACAATTTAAATTTAGTAGGTCTTTCTCATTATGTATCGATACCTAAATCATCTCACTATATGGGATAACTCAAGCCTTTGAGCGAACACTGGAGACATTTGTCAACCCAGTTTTTATGTCACTTGGTGGGTGGGGGATTTGCCTGAAGCAGGTCTATCATACTTCACTATTTTTTCCTCGTATTTTATCACTACACTGTGCACTGAATTTGTCACAAAGGTTATACACTATGTTTTTCAAAGAATACTTTCTCTTCACTGCACTATACTGGAATCATTATGTTTATGCACTGCATACACAGGCGTTGGCCCATAGGCCTGTGAGGGTGATTGTTCCCACTAACTCACTTCGCATTTAATTATATTAGAAGCTCTTTCCCAGTGATGGGCAGTTTGTTTTTCTGAACCAGTCTACTTCCTTCACTACAGTTACACGATTAATCTAGGGTCTCATTAACCACTCCACAATAAAACACGTTCAGCATTAATAACACTTCCTTCAAATGGCAACACTTCCTGTTTCCCCAACAACACTGGGTTTAAGTTGGGTCCTTGGCACTTTTAATAATTTTTACATTTTCCACTTAAAGTATACAAGAGATCACATGTATAGTGTTCACGGCCAACAATATAACCATTCACGTGTGCAGAAAGACACTATATTTTGATCTGTCAGAGTTAATTAAATAGATGACCATGTAGCATTATTCAGAAATAAAGAGCAGCAAAGCTAGTTAAGTGTGCTAAATCTAAATAAACAATAAAATGTACAATTTGTTTACCATTATGGCTTGTTTTATTCCTTTTGCTGATTCTAAAAGTGAACGAAATCCTGCAGCTTTGCTTCGGAGACGCTCCATAAGCACTTCCATCTGCCATGCTGTACTAGGTATTGTTGTGGTGATGGTTGTAGTTGTCACTGTTATGGGCGATGCTGTAGTGCTTCTCCCTCCACCTCCATCATCACCTGCAAATAGATAATTTTTGGTTTTCATTCAATTTACAATCAAATTAAAAATGTTCCCCAGACAAAGCCTTCAAACAAAAATCACGAGAAATTATGCAAATACATCAGAGGAACTTAATATCTTCCTTCAAACAATCTATGATAAACTTGAATGCAATGTCTACGTCGAAAAGCAAACTGACAGTACCAGTAGCCAGGGTGATTAAACCTGTGACTGGATGGGAAGAGCAATGAATCTTTGAAACTACAGTACAGTATTACCAGGAAATCCACAAGATTTACAAGATAAAGCAGACCCTCGATTTAAAAGAGAGATGTGTTCGTGGAAAACTGTATGCAAAATGAATCAGTACAAATTGAGTATAATGCAATTTTTCACCAATTATCTGAAGGAAAAAGGACCTGTAGCTTTTACGTAAATGAAGGTTTGTGGAACAACTCAACAACAATAACAACAAAAATGCTAGGAGATATTATATAAAAGAATGCCTGCACCAGGCATAATTTATTGTCACTGGCCATAATTATTATTAAAATCAGGTGGAAGTGCGAAACCCATAAGAATCATACAGCGCATGCAGAATGGAAAGTAATAAGGTTTGATCCAAAGAAGTGGATAGGTTCATTTCTTCTGGATCATGAGTTCTGCACCAGCATCAAGGCACCTAACATGAGGGGCTCATTGGCCATAAGTGTCAGAAAATTTGCAGAAACGGTAACAATTCCCCCCCCCCCCCATTTAAAATGCCAAAGGATATGCTGGGTTCTTAAGTTAGGCTAGCACCCTGTGGGGAAAATAGAATGATTCTCAGATTTTAATCAGGGGGAAGCAATAAATCTGTAGGGATCATATAGCATGAGGTTCGATCCAAGGGAGGGGAGGATGAGTCCTTAATCCTAGGCACAAACTGCTTAAACCCCACCTCTGCATTAAGGTGACAAGCATTGGTGATCTCTGATGAAGTCTCAATACTGTAGTTTAAATGTTTTACAAGTCTTTCCAAACAGTAAATTCTCATTCTCATTCTCTCTCTCTCTTTTTTTTTTTAGTGTAGATATCTCACCTATATTGAAGGGAAGCAGAAAGAAAGGACAGTATTGGAGAGAAATGGTATAAAATACTGATACAATGGATAAAGACAAATGCAGTATAATGTAATCTTTTATTGAGAACGTTTCACTCACAAAGTGAACTTTATCAAGTCACAAATAGATTTGTTGTGACTTGATAAAACTCACTATCGGCAAAACATTGGCAATAAAGGATCATATTATACAGCATTTGTGTTTCTATGCACAAGACAGTACAGTGGTACCTCGGTTAACGATGGTCCCCAAACTCGCCCTTTTATGTAAGTTTATTTTTTTAAATGCTTTTGTAAGTGTATTTTTGGGGGTATAAAAGGACTAGTCTATTTTACATTATTCCTTATGGGAATAAATTCGTTTGGTAATGGCACTTGAACAGCATTCTGGAACAAAAAAATATCGTTAACCGAGGTACCACTGTATTTTAAAAGAGAGAGCTTAAATGCTTTGAGGAGTACAATATCTTAATCAGCACGGCTTCTCTTGCTTTAAAAGTTCTCATAAAATGCCTAATATTCCTGATATTGGTTACATTTACTAAAGTTGTTTGTAAACCATGTTTTAGTTTTTCAACTAAGAATTTTTTATTTTTTACTTTACAATATTTATTTGATAATTATCGATCCTGTAATAGATTTAATTTTAATTTTACTCCAAATACTTTTTTTTATCACACTGGCCATCTTCGAAAGAGGCAGGGTGACCGGACAAAGAGAAAAACACTCACCATCACTCCTTCAATCATTATCTTGCCAGAAGAACAATGACATCACAGTTCAAATGACCCTCCAAACTGCAACAACTCTCCCCTTCATTCTGAGTGCAGGAATTGCACTTCCCACCTCCAGGACTCAAGCCTGGCTTGCCAGTTTACCTAGTTCCCTTCATAAATGGTATCCTGCTCACACTTCAACAGCACGTCAAATCATAAAAAATCACCTCCCTCCACACAAGCCTGTTGGATGTCTAAATACTGTACTGCACAATTATAATCAATATTGTTACTACGTATTACATTGTGGTGTCTGTGCATTTCTGGAGAGCGAGCTTGAGAATGATTAAAGGTCAATGTGTTGTCTACCTTGGGTTACCTACTACAGTGTGAAATGGCAAGTGTAATAACAGAAGAAACATTAAAACCCTGATTTAGGTGTTATTCAAATAGAAATGCTAGTGCATTCTAGATGTCTCCAACAGTGTTGTGGCCAATTTATAAAGTACCCAAATAACTACAGCCTCTCCTCACTTAGCGACATACAGTGGTACCCCGAGTTTTGGCCACCTCCCAACTCAAACAATTATGTAAGTGTATTATTGTAAGTGTATTTTTGGGGGTCTGAAATGGACTAATCTACTTTACATTATTCCTTATGGGAACAAATTCGTTCGGTAACAGCACTCGAACAGCCTTCTGGAACGAATTATGGCTGAAACTCAGGGTTCCACTGTATATGTACTTGTTTACCGACGACATGGACTTACGACGGGCTCTATGACCAGTATGCATACCTAAATAATGTATATTAGAACTGATTTCCTCTATTCTGTTTATTACAATATAGTACAGTACACTACTGTATAAACATTTAAAAATATACTAAAAATGTTATAAATGGTGCAAGAATGACATTAAAGCAATATCAAAGATGGTTGACAAACCCACTACCATTATAGTATGCTCCTCGTTTAGCGACGAATTCGTTTACCGATGCGATATTAGAAACGGAACTCCGTCGTTAAGTGAGGAGAGGCTATACTTGTTTACAGAATGCAATATGTACAGCATTATACTGTTTGAAAATAAATATGAAAATAATCTTCTACTGATTTGATGCCATGTGTATCATCACATGTAACCTGACACAAGAGTTCCCCCATCTTGGCTATTGTCACACATCTCTGTGTACCTCAGCCTGTCTTACAGATACTGTACTGGTAGGCATACCTACACTGCATACATGAACACCTACAAAAGCTCCAAAACTGCAGGGACACATCATTGTCTACATACTATAACTTGAATCTATCTACAGACTTAATGGGGAGGAGGGTTAGGGATTTGTGAATGTCTGTGCATTAGTTGCACTGTAGCTGCTGTATGTGAACCTATTTGGATTCATGATGGGAGGGATGAAGATACAGTACCATTAGTATCTTGCAGCTTGCACAGAATGCTAGCATCAGTCTATTTATAGTCTCAAACACGATTTTATAATACTCCAGAACAACACAGTTTAAGGACTAGTTTAAGAGCCTGCTGTCATGTATAGATTTGAAGAGTTAATCCAGCCCCTGCCTGAAGACATAACTCATGCTTATGATGAAGAATTACAGACACTGAATTCTGGACCTCCCTGTTAGACATGCTGACATTAATATTTGCAAAGGTACTTTTGCTCTCATATCTGTATCTACCTTCATTCGACCTCTCTCGTCTGATATTTGGGTCTTCCCTTAAGTCGACTGTAGCGTCAGGCAGCACTAGCACGTCACACGTCACCTCCCTTAACCCAGCACCTCACAAGCGTTTAAACCAACAGATCCAGAACAAACTGACGGATCTGGAACAAACGAAGTGGAAGATTTATGCTGGAACAAGCAGCTATTCGAAACAAAACAAATATATCACATCTCCATATTTTACTTATTTATTCTCCTTTTCACCTAATTCCCTTCATATTTATATATTGCTGGTTTAGATGTTTCTGTATTAGGACTAAGAGAGCCACTTGTATCAAAAAGTTTCTTCATAAATGTCTTTGTCTGCATTGCCAGATATAGATAGGATGTTAAGAATACCTAACCAAGAAAGAACTGAGGACTTCAGCACCAGCCTTGATGGAGAGAGGACATCTTGCTCTTCCCAACTTATAGCACTGGTGACAAATTCCCTTATTCTCAAGTCCTAAATCTACACACTACCAAAATGTACTGGAGTGAGAGATACCAGAGAAAATGTAAAGTAAACCCAATGAAAAGCAGGGGTGCCATGGGTAGCTGCATTCAGAGAACACTGTATCAACATCCTTGGGCCTGGATTAACATCTTACCAGAAGATTTTAAAATCATTGCTGGAGCAAGTATAGAAGTCTTCCAGAGGAAGCTTGACAGGTACTTTTGCCAAGTGTCATATCAACCAAGCTGTGATAGATATGTAAGCTGGCAATCCACCAGAAGCAACAGCCTGGTTGAACAGGCAAGCACCAGCCAGGGCTGGGTTGCAAGGGTAGAAAAACTCTTGAAATTCATCAAAGGTATTGCATATCCTTGAATGCTTGTACTCCTCATACACTGCTTGCTAATCAAGTGGTCAAGGCTCCATGTTTCTGCTCCTTTTTTTCTCCTCTATATACAGTGGTACCCCAAGTTTCGTACAGCTCCCAACTCGAACAATTATGTAAGTGTATTATTGTAAGTGCTTTTGTAAGTGTATTTTTGGGGGTCTGAAATGGACTAATTTAATTTACATTATTCCTTATGGGAACAAATTCGCTGAAACTCGGGATATCACTGTATTTCTATGGCCTGGGGTAAGTCTTTTAAGTGACTTAGTGGAGTGTGGGCATCTTTATCTGCTGGGATGCAGGTGGGGGTCCACCTGATCTAATTTGGAACAACTTTTTGTTTCTATTTTTCTTAAAAAATGTTCCTGTGCTCACTTCCCTCCCAGCTTTGGGTACTATATAACTATATAACCAACCCATAAACTGGAAAATAGGGTTCAATACAGCATAAATTGTGGTGGATGCCTAACAAAGAAAAAAAATGAGATGAAAACAATGGAGTCAAGCTAGATAAATTCAGATTTATACAAGACAAAATCCAGGTTTAGCAAGAGAGATGCAGATGTGCAGTACAATTCGCCAAGTCATGATTGCAATGAATACCTAGAATAGCTTTAAAAATGGGTTAGACAAATATATGAGTGAGGAGTTTGATATGAGGTTGTGCCAAGCATAGACCTACTGCAGTGCTCCTTTAGTCTCAGATGACTTCATTAGAATTGTATCACAAAGAGATCACACAGCACCTGGGGAACTTGAAGAAATCAAGTTGATCTGAGGCAGAGGATAACAGTTCCAATTTATGAGGTGCAGAGCATGAAGGCAGGTTTCTTGAAGTGATCAAACACAAAACAGCTGAGATAAGACCACAAAAGTTTCTGACAGTATTTTACTGTCATTATCTCACCTCCAGACAATTTCACAAAAAGTAATATATATTATTATTATTGTAGTCATGTTAACGAAGCATATTTCTCTGGAAAACATTAATATAAGGAGTGTGGAGGACTTACTTTGAGTTTTGGAAGTAGTGTCGAGTTGCGGCCTCTCTGTGGAAGCCATTTTCATGTGTTTACTAAACTTGTTCGTTTTCACAACTACCAACCACTGACATTCTTCACGTTTCTTGTATTGTTAATATTGCATACAGATGTGGAAACGAACATTATTTGTTAAATACAGATTTGATTATGAGGTTATTGGTGTAGAGGCGGGATAATAGGCAGTAGTAATGAGTAATATTGGATGAATGCAAGGATCTAGACAGTGGCCGCCATACTGCCTCCCAGGCCACACAACACATTATATTGCATTACTTCAATAAAATAATATCCTTCACTCAACACTTAACCCGCAAATGATGCGGTGATTTTTTTTAACTTGTTGGTTGTGTGGTAATACTGTTATTAATGATGATAATTGTAGCTGTGAGGAGGTAGTGGGGGCGACTGTCAGGTGTTTGTTAGTGTTGGTCAGTGTTTATGTTAAGTGTCTACCACTACCACCACTACTGTAACCGCTACTACTGCTCTACCACCACCAAGGTAACTCAACAACACTAACATACACCATGCTTCCAGCACTACACCTACACTTTTTTCCTCGTTACTGTTGACAGTTTGACAAGTGTCGAAAAGCTGCTCACAGAAGGGGCGTATACCTCTCCTTTTTATACTTTCTGGTGTTACTACTTAAACTGCTGTCTTGCTGTATACCCACTAGTGCTACTGTTTAAACTGATGTCTTGCTCTATACCCACTAGTGTTACTGCTAAACTGCTGGCGTGCTTATACCCACTAGTGTTACTATTTAAATTGCTGTCTTGCTGTATACCCACTAGTATTACTATTTAAACTGCTGTATACCAACTAGTGTTTCTACTTAAATGAAGTATACACACTAGTGTTACTATATAAATTGTGGTAAACACACTAATGTTACTACTTAAACTGCTGGCTTCCTGTATACTGTGTTAACCATTGCTACTATTTAAACTGCTGTCTTGCATTATACTCACTAATGTTACTACCTAAACTGCTGTCGTTCAGTATGTACTTTACTCCCAGGTGTATTTTTGATGTAAACTCTCCAGCATTCAGTGCACCATGCTGTGGAGATTAGGAGTGTGTCATAGCATCAGTATCAGTGGGTATTGGTTGATTTTAGTGTCTTTGGCATTATCTGTGACAAAGTTGCTGATAAAAGCCAATACTTTTAGAGTATTTTTACATGGACCCCAATGGAAATAAATAATTTTGACTTATTTGGGTTATCCTAGATAATTTGCACATGTTAAACTATGTATGATAATTGTACTTACGTGTACCTGTACCTAAATAAACTTACGTGCTTAAAAATAGTAAAATAATAAAATTAACACATTTCGTCATTATTATGAGAGTTATTCACATATACACACACACCTACAAAGATTTTATAAATAAAAACAAAACAAAACAAAACAAAACAAATTTTATTTCATTGCAGATTACATGGGTATCGGTAGTTACAATGTAAATTGAGTGCAAGGAGAGCCACTGACATGCCATGGCATTAGGGGCAGCTTATTCTAGTCCTTAAAAACTATGTACTTAATATTAGAGAAATTTATTGAGTTTATTCTAGTTAAAAATTATTTTCAAAATTACAATATGATGAAATTTTACTGTTTAAATTATTATATAATGATATTAGATATTAGATTGTTACAGGTGTTAAGATTCTTGAATGATAATATGGAATTGAGATTATCTTAAGGAAAATAACATTGAGCATTTTTGACATTAACTTATAATATGAGTAGGGGGTAACATAATAGTAACATATTATAGTAAAACCTTGATTTAAAGTCTCCCCATTTAATGGATTTCAGATTTAAATGATGAAAATCTCTGGCCAGACAACATTTTGAAGAAATTGATAAAGTCCGTTAAATCCAGTGGTGTTCGTTATTCTTGTGGTCTGCTCTGTAAATTCAGTTCGGATTTACCTGACTTCCCATTAAATCAGAATTTTCCATTATTTTTAAAGACAATTCCAGATTTAATGAGCTTAGTCTGTTAAATCATAAAATTGTCTATTACTGTTATGATCATGGAAAACATTCTAATACTGTACCATAATTTGGATTCAAATGACATTTGGCATTAATGGACACCCCATTCCCCCCATTAGGGTGTCCCATAGCTCGAACGCTAGTGTACTCAGCTCACACTGAGGTCCGGAGATCGAATCCCTGGTATGGCTTAAACATCTGCTGTCCATGTTCACCCATTGGTATAATGGGTACCTGGGTGTTAGTCGACTGGTGTGGGTCATATCCTGGGACAAAATTGACCTAATTTGCCCGAAATACTCTGCATAACAAGCGGCTTTCTATGTAGTAGTATGTCATTGATGTCAGCTAGGCCTGTATACCTTGTACATGTACTTGTAGAAATAAAGATATTATTATTATTAGTGCATTAAATCAAGGGTTCACTGTACTGCTGTTCCCCTCCATTCATCGTTGTCATGAAAAAGTAAAGAATACAGTGGTAGAAACTCAATGTATTAGTTTCACCACAGATGTGGATGAGTGTATTGAATGAAACATTTATAAGTTTAACTGAACATTGTTTCAGCAAAGACTGTTGTCTTTAGAGTGATGTCATTTCCTGGATTCCACACAGCAGTACACATAACAGAGATTATCCCAGAAGCAGTGGATGAATTCAACATACCATCTTCCAAAATTCATCAGACATCATGGGATTATGGTGTCAGTGTTGTCAAAGGAATTGAAGGTACAGGATACAACAGTTTTTCATGCTTTCTACATGCACTATAACTGATTAACCATGATTATATTCTAGAGCAGAGAATAATATGACACCATTGCTAACTAGGCAAATAGAGAGCCACTTCAGTCACTTCTCTAGCCTGCTGTAAACTAGAGGCTCTTTAGGAACAAAATGAACTACCAAAGGACAAGCTCATTCAGAATGTCTCTATCTACTGGAATAGCACTTTATTGCTTTGATAACACACACTTAGCATTATTTGATAGAAATAAATGGAATCTTATTGCAAAGTTATTTTCTTTATTGAAAAATCAGCTCTCAAAGTGTCAGTGATAACTAGGTTTGAGAGTTACTCCACCGACTACGCTATGATACTCGGCATATTTTAAGATCCCTAATATAAGAATAACTTCTTTGGTATCAGTGCAGTGGATAAGTCATGTAAAACAAACCATGACAGTATTAAGAACTAACTGAAAGAAACTCGGGTGAGACTTCAACTATCATTCAGCAGTGTGTCTGACGAAGAATGTCAAGATGATGTAAGAGGGATTGAAGTCCTTAAGTTTTATTTTGATAAAAGGTATGAAGAATTGTAGCCAGAATTTCCAGCAAATGCATGTCACAGACATCTGTCTTGGGATACTTTACCAAATCACAAAAAGTAGCATCAGAATACAAATTCACTGGTACAGTGGACCCTCCAGAAGCTCGGCCTAAAAGTGAAATAATATTTCCCATAAGAATTAATGTAAATACAATTAATCCGTTCTAGACAAAAATATCAACGAATTTTTTTTTTTTTTTAAGATTAGCTATAGTTTTACATACACAAAACAATGAGAACTAAATAAAATGACTAAAGAAATGGATAAATGAACATTTAAATCAATATTACATACCTTTATTGAAGGCAGGAGGAGAGTATTGTTTGGAGACAGGACAAAATACTTCTTCAATATGATGCTAATATCAACTCTATACGGCTTATTTATCTATCACAATTCATCTAATATGACATAATAAACAATATAAATAACATAGAGACCTCATATACACTCTAGAATGAATAAAATATGTCATTACGTATGTGGCTAGTGGTGGCGGCGGCAGGAGTTTGTTTGGAGACAGGACAAGATAGTCCTTCAATATGACACTAATATCAACACTACGGCTTATTTATCTATCACAATTCATCTAATATAGCATAATAAACAATATTACTAACATAGAAACATGACATATACTCTAGAATGAATAAAATATGTCATTACGAATGTCATGAGTGGTGGTGTGTTGTTTGTTGTTGGGTGTATAAGGGCCACTGAAAGATAAGCCTTACATAGTGGTGGTGAAGGCAGCAGCAGAGGCGGCGGTGTTGTCAGTCGCCCTATATACACCTCAAACAACAATGGAGGAGTTAAGTTTTATGTCATTTTTCTATCGCTTAATTGTTTAACTTACTTGCTACACTGTTAATGCTACACTTTATCGCTAGCTGGCGCTATAGCCTTTATCGACTCGTGCTGCTTTAGTATCGTACATATCTTAAAATCACCATTGAAGGCACATTCTTCCCTCTCAGCCCTTTACCAAAGGGCTGGCACTCTGAACTTTCTTTGGCCCCCATGGTGACTTATTTCAGTCACAGTCAATAAACACGCACCAAAATGAACGGATGAATGGATGAACATGCACAGTATTCCTTACTCAACGAGAGAGAGACGCAGACTGAGTGTGATATGCATGAGGAAGTGGCGTCGCCGACAGGTTGACGCGTCCCATGCGGCCAATAAGCGAAAAAACGGCTGATAACTGGAAGCCAAAAAACCGGCCTGTAAGCGATTTGGCCGATAACAGGAACGGCCGACAAGCGAGGGTCCATATCTGTGTTACATCAATCATTGCAAGAAATAACAATTTATGGTAATGATTATGGATCAAGAAGAATGCTAGTCATGGAAACAAAATACAGTGGTACCGGTTACGATGGTCTCAAATGCCCTTATAAGTTTATTTTAAATGCTTTGTAAGGTATTTGGGTCTAAAAGACTAGTCTATTTTTTATTTCTTATGAGGATAAATTTTTGAATAGCTAACAGCATCTGAACAAAATATGTAAACGGTACACTGTATAGTCGTTCTTCTGTCTCTGGCAAACCAAGCCAGGAATTATCTGAGTTCACCCTCCTCCCCTATAGAGAGTGATTGTTCAGCATTAAAGGAAACATCTACTCTTCTTACAGGAACAGAATAACTAACAATAATGGGGAGATGCTGATGTTATTCAACTTTAATTTGAGAATTCATAATTCCATCTATTATAGTTATGTAATATTTATAACGTGTTTCTTCAAAGTTTAAACTATATACAGGAGGGCCCCACTTATACAACAGGTTAGGTTCTGAGCTACCACTGTAAAGTGAAACAGACATTTTTTACTTTCAAATGCATATAAAAGCCTCATAACATGTTTACACTATCATATATTAACCCTTTCAGGGCCCGTGCCGTAGTTCTACGGCTTTGAGTTGAGGTCCAAACCGTAGTTCTACGCTATACATACTTTACGCCATACATACCGTAGTTCTACTCAGATAAGCTGTGAGCGGTAAATTTGGGCCTAGATATGAGAGAATACATCTATGTGGTAAGTGTGCACCACATAAAACAAATCCTGCAGCACACAGTGCATAATGAGAGAAAAAACTGAAACCGTAATTTTCGATTAAAACAGCGACTGCAGTGTTTTTTTGTATACTTTTTATAGTTGTATTTGCTATTTCGTGGTCTCATTTGATAGAATGGAAGATATATTACAGAAATAGAGATGATTTTGATTGGTTTTAGTAGAGAAAATGGCTTGAAACTGAGCTCAAAGTTAGCGGAAATGTTAATTTTTTGCCGATGTTCAAGAGTAAACAAATGACCTCACACATCTAATATGCGCCAGCTGGTGGGTCTAATATACGTTCACAAATATGGTTATATTATTTGTACAATTATTACAATATTGCATAACTGTAAATCTTCCATTTTTTGGTTTGAATAAAAATTCATTATGTGAATAAAAAATCAAAATGGAATTCATTTGTAAAGACTGAAAATATAACTAATGAACAGAGGAAATGTTAGTTTAGTGCCAGGAATGCCTGCATTGTTTATTCTGCACCCTATTTTGAAATTGGAATATTTTGAACTTTGAGTTAAATTGGCTAAATTACCAATTTCCAATCACTTTATTTTGTAGTTGAAACAGTTGACTGGGCGATTTCTTGTGCTCAGTCGATAGAATAGAAGTACTACTAGTGAAATAGCTAAGAATTTGGTCGACTGGAATAATGTAATTGGCCTAAAATGGGAGTCAAACTCGGCAAAATCGCTTATCCGTAAATATCGCTGACGCATCAAAATTCGCGAAAGCATAATTTCGTCAATTTTCCATCAAATTTCGTACTTTTTGTTTTATTACCTTCAGAAAAAGATTCTCTACCATTTCCTAAGAAAATATAAGATTTTTTTTTTAAATTCTTGGACACTGGTGCACCCTCTGAAATTTGGCCTCTGGACCCTGAAAGGGTTAAGTGAGCAATAGAGCTAGGCCTCAAAAATTCATATGTAGTACACACATTACTTACCTTGAAATAATTTCGTCCTTAGCTTATAGTGAGTGGTGAATATATTTATTGTAGGAAGTCTGAATAAATGAAGAATGGGTATAATTGAAAACCGCTGTGTTAACAAAATGCCGTAAAGTTAAGTGCTGTAAAACGGGGACCACCTGTATTGGAAACGTTAATTAATTCAGTTTATTAATGTGGAGAGAGATTGGAGTTCGTAGACAATATGGCCTTGAGTGAGGCAAGAATAGATTTACTGTTAAAGCTTCTGGGCTGAAAGGAGGAGTTCAGTTGGGTTATAGCTGGTGCCTCTGACAGAATATAGTATAGTAAGTACTAGTTCGAATCTTCCCTTTTAGAAGCCCAGTAGCCTAAGACCGTTGGACCTGGCAATTTTGGGACCATGGTTTGAGCCTATCGTCCATCCTTCTTTTTATTCATCGAGTCATTTATTGCCACTTAATCTGAGTTGCCTGGAATTCTTTAGTGAAAATGGTTAGTAAATTTGTATGGAAAAAATGCACCTTTGTAAAATTGTGTGGAGAATCTTTGATCAAATTCTCTCTCTCAAGGTGGCTTCAAGTTGCATCCTCAATTATTTATTGATTTCGTCAAGTTTCCCAAGAGTGAGGTCAGGCACTATCCCATATTTTTTTGCCATTACTGTGTGGGTACCACTTGATTCATTGATTAGCATCGTGAATTGTCGTCGTCAGTTTTAACACTAACCATGTCTTGCGGTGGTAGTAATGCTTGTACCATGTTCCTTGTTACACCAGGTGGGTGATACCATGTTCCTTGTTACATCAGGCAGATGATACAATGCTCCTTGTTACACCAGGTGGGTGATACCATGTTCCTTGTTACACTAGGTGGGTGATACCATGTTCCTTGTTACACTAGGTGGGTGATACCATGTTCCTTGTTACACCAGGCGGGTGGTATCATGTTCCTTGTTACACCAGGCGGGTGATACCATGTTCCTTGTTGCACCAGGCGGGTGATACCATGTTCCTTGTTACACCAGGCGGGTGGTATCATGTTCCTTGTTACACCAGGCGGGTGATACCATGTTCCTTGTTACACCAGGCGGGTGATACCATGTTCCTTGTTACACCAGGCGGGTGATACCATGTTCCTGTTCACCAGGGTTACAGTCCTTTAAGGCGGGTGATACCATGTTCCTTGTTACACCAGGCGGGTGATACCATGTTCCTTGTTACACCAGGCGGGTGATACCATGTTCCTTGTTACACCAGGCGGGTGATACCATGTTCCTTGTTACACCAGGCGGGTGATACCATGTTCCTTGTTACACCAGGTCACTTTTCTTCAGGGGCGTGGCGGCGGCTGTAATGGATCAATTGTCTTAGTAAGTTTATTATAATAGTCTTGTATTAGTCCTTTACATAAGTGAAGAATTTGCCACCTTATAGATAAGACACTAAGTAGGTGGACGAGTGTTCATTATTGTGTTCTCCAACAGTAGTAGTCTTTGTATGCTCTACAGCTAGCGCTTATTTCCTGTACTGTAAAAGTTGTTTTTCATTAAGTGACATCACTAGGATTTGTTTTTTTTCATCTCATAGCTGGGCTGGGATTAAAATAGATGCACCAGTCTACTGTTATTTTCGTATTTTGTTTTACTTTTGTTATAAACACTTTGTCCTACATTGTGTCGTGTCTTCCTTTGCGGATGACACCCGAATTGTCATGACAGTGTCCTCCATCGAAGACACCGCAAGACTTCAACCGGACATCAACCAAATCTTCAAATGGGCCACTCAAAACAATATGAAGTTCAATGAAGAGAAATTTCTACTACTCAGATACGGAAAACTTGAGGAAATTAAAACTGTATCAGGGTATACAACAAATTCAAACCATACAATAGAGCGAAAAAGTAATGTGAAGGACTTGGGAGTGATAATGTCAGAGGATCTCGCCTTCAAAGACAACAACAATGTATCTACCGCATCTGCTAGGGAAATGATAGGATGGATAATGAGAACCTTCAAAACTAGGGTCGCCAAGCAAATGATGATTCTCTTCAAATTCCTTGTTCTCTCTTAGACTGGGATACTGCTGTACACTAACTGCCCCCTTCAAGGCAGGCGAAATTGCTGACTTTCACGGCATACATAAGTATGATAAGGCACCTAAATTACTGGGAACGGTTGAAGGCCCTTGATTTGTATTCCCTGGAATGCAGACAAGAGATACATGATAATATACACTTGGAAAATCCAAGAGGGATTAGTACCAAGCTTGCACGCGAAAATCACTCCCTATGAAAGTAAAAGACTCGGCAGGAGATGCAACATTCCCGCAATGAAAAGCAAAGGCGCCACGAGTACACTTGAGAGACAACATAATAAGTGTCATGGGCCCAAGACTATTCAACTGCCTCCCATCATACATAAGGGGGATTACCAATAGACCCCTGGCTGTCTTCAAGAAGGCACTGGACAGGCACCTAAAGTCAGTTTGTGTGCGGCCAGCAGTAACAGCCTGGTTGATCAGACCATGATCCACCACAAGGTCTGGTCTCAGACCGAGCCGCGGGGGCGTTGACCCCCGAAACCCCCTCCAGGTATAGGTCTTTATTCAGTATTATTGTAGTATCACAAGTAAAAAATTTCTGAGAGTAGCACATAACATTCTTTAAAACTGAAAGAAAAATCATAAAATAAACAAATGACATGAAGGATATTGAAGCAGTTCTCTGCTCCCTCGATCCTTTTTTTTAAACTTCCACCTTAATTCCACTGCCTTCCTTTTATATGATCGAGTGTCGGTACACCTGGCATTCCACCTTCCCAATTCTCCCACCTGGCTTTCTCTTCCTCTGGCTACGCTTGCATCAGCTTGGGATCACTTACAGGTCACAGTACAGCCTAGGGGGCAGGAAGAAGCGGCAAACTGGCACGGCACGCCCACCCTCCCGTCTTGCCCTCTGACTTCTGAACGCTGTATATCCGCAACACCACCGTCACTTGTAATATCGCGTAGTGAGAACCGTACCTGTTTGATGGTGAATGGTGACTGTTGTTGCACACACTGCTTTACTCAACCTATGCATATTCCTTTTAACATGGTTGTGAACTGCCTTCCCCATGCAGAAATAATGAACGTTGTTTTCATAATAACAGCTGACAATGACAAGATCGAGCACTTGCAGATTCTGAAGATCGTGAATATAATTATGCAGGATATATTACTAAAGTTTAACTACAGTGGAAACTATGGTATGTGTGTACTTTACAGTTACACTACTGGGAAATTCTGATTTTTAAAACCTGTTGCAGCCGATAGCTGTTGGTTTCTTGTACGGCCGCAGCTTAGCCTGTGAAAGACAACACAAACGCATTACACACTTAACACTTTATCAGGCCTCACTGTGTAGGTAAGTTTTAGTTGGATGTTACAGTTGAAGTATTATTGCTTACACTGTTAATATTGTAAATAATTTAGCTCTTTGATTAAAAATATGATTATTTTAAAAATTTTCAGTTGCCTCGTCGTTACCATCAAAGCGAAAACTTATTTCTTACAAGATTTGTGTGGAGTTTCTTAATGGGCAGAATTTTAGGAGAAACTAAGTTTCCAAACTGCTGGCCATGAGTTGTGTAATCAACTAAATCACTTTTTACCTCGATAATATTAAAATTCAGAGCGGTTTGAAATCGTACAAGAGAGTGAAGCATAAGTCAGAAGTTGATATCCCAGTAGGCAAAAATTAGTGTTAGAAAATAAACTAATAATGTAAAAACAAAATACAAAGGGGAAACATTCCCGAACCACAGTTGTAGAAGGCACCTTAATTAAGATGCCACAAACATCTTGCTTAGTCAACCTAAGAATCTAGTTCAATGGTGGGGAACCTTTCTATGTTGGAAGGCCGCATTAAATTTAGCTGTAATCTAATAAGACCGCATTCAAGAAATTTTGATTAGCTATACTGTAAAATGTCAGTTATTTTGTAAAAAGTTAATAATTATATAATAACTTAAAGAAAAAATAATTCATTCAGAAGGCCGTAGGTTCCCCACCCCTGGTCTAGTTGCACCATAATTTTCCCGAAATTCTCAGCATAACAAGCGGCTTTCTATATAGTAGTATGTCATTGATGTCAGCTAGGCCTGTATACCTTGTACATGTACTTGTAGAAATATATTATTATTATTATTATTATTATTATTATTAAATGTGTATGTGACATAAGCACGAAATTCTAAAGTTGGGTGTGATGTTCCTTTGCCTATGTTTAGCATCTCACAAGGTCAACGGATACCAAATGCTATAATTAAACTCTTCGATTTTTTTTTCAGCTGCAGCAAGTATATTTCTATTATTCGGAATGTTTTTAATCTGATTTTCTCTTAACATCTACTGTAGTATTACCAAATTTTGTTTTGAGATTAATTTAGTGGCTAATTTTGATTAGCTTAATGCACAAAAATGACTGACTTATAGCGCATTGAAATGTGTACATGAAGACAAAGGTTCAGTTCGAGCCTGTGCACATTATATAGTTTTGAACACCTCTGCCTGGTGGGTGAGTTGGGCTGGAGCTTCGTCTCGTCTAGCTGGCCTACTGTTCCAGGCTGTCTTGGGTGTGATTACAGGACGCAGTTTTCTGTGTCCCCCTCCTGTAATTCCACCCACCTGGACAGTCTTTACAGTAGACCACCTAGACAAGATCAAGTTCCCATTCAGCAAAGTCTTTCACTGAGAAGGGGCCAAAAACTGCTAACCTTAGTTCGCGAGGCCTGGTCCCAGACCGGGCCGCGGGGGCGTTGACCCCCCCGAAACCCTCTCCAGGTATTCTCCATGTATACCCTATACAGCTATTGAAGACATTGTAATTTTGCTGAATAATTCTAAAATAATTGTTTGCTTGCATGAGGCAGCAGAGTCAGCACTTACGAGGTTAAGTGCATGGTTAGCACAGGCACAGTAGAACAATGAATTACGCTTACCAGAACTCTTTGCATGTCTTGGTGCTTTCCAGCAATATTAGACACCATATTCTTACTCATTACATACTTGAATATCTTACGAAAGCTTTGTGTTTATAGTATTCGAGCAACAGTTTATATTCCACTTTTTGTGAGTTTATGAACCAACACCATTTTTCAGTGAAAAATCTGATCTGTTTCAATCAAATAATTACTATTGTACGGTAGTCTGTTCTTTAGCGAGAACACAGTTAACATGATCTTAAGCGAGTCAGATTTGCGGAGGCACTCAACTCTGTTAAGAGAATTTCCATTTGCACTGCCACCAAATAAAAGCAGTTGCTGTTAAGAAAGAAAAACAAATAATGACGTTCAGAATGTACTGAAGATGTTTCAGCTTATTAGTTTCTAGAGAGAGACGAGTAAATTCTTAGTAAAACTTTCAGGTTAATGCAATAATAACGGCTGATTTTCATTAAACATTTTTTTTTATGAAATCTTATGGAATGTAGTCGCTTAACGTACTCCTGCCTTTACTGTATAGCTGTGTTGTTGCCATTGAAGCAGGGCACATAGTTCATCATCAACAAGAAGTCTTGGGAGTCTCCCACAACCAGTTACAAGAGAGTTTTGACAAATGACAAATATGGAAAACATCGGCATCATCGTCATGGGCAGCCATTATCATGCTATTAATTCCAGTGTGACGTCACAAACCTATGGTATGGCATACACAATGTGTCAAGTGCCGTAGGTACACGTCATACACAGGTTATCAACAAGTATCATTCGTGTCATACGCTGTCCTCAAGTGTCAACAAATGTCACACACGTCATAGTATCCTAAAGTATCATGCACAATGTTCTCGGGTGTCACGTTATTCATGTTATTCACATGTCATACACAGGGTATCCATAAGTTTTATGCATGTCATACTTAGGGTGTCAACAAGTGCCATGCATGTCATACACAGGGTATCAACAAGTGTCATGCATGTCATACAGTGTCAGCAAGTGTCATGCATGTCACAGGGTGGGTCAACTGTAGTTCATTCTGTGGGTCACCGTCCTCCGTGTCCTGGTGTCAGACAAGAGTATCAGTCATCAGTCCAGCATAAGCACAACAGCCTGGCTGATCAGAATAACTAGGGATCTTTTGGCAATTCCCTTATATATGAAGGGAGGGTATTAAAATATCTGGGTCCCATTTCACTTAGTGAGTTATATCTTAGTGTACTCATGGCAGATTTGGAACCAGTCTCGGTAATTTTCTGGTGTAAATTATGATAGATCTTTCTAGTCTGTGTTCCAGGGAGTACAATTCGCAGAACTTCAGGTGTTCCTATCGTGCCTATTAAGCCAAAAAGTAAAATAGTAAATAGTTGTAACTGTGACCATAATTTTTAAAGGCGTGGACCGGTAAGCCAGCGGAAGGCCTCGGTCAGATGACCAAAAGCTCCAACGGCGGGTCATCATATGACTAAGACCCGCGTCAGGAAACACTTGTCCTGTTTCCTGACGAACCTTACCTAACTTAACCTAACCTAATAAGCCGAATCGCCCAATGTGGCCTATTTAACAAGGGTGCACTTTGCCGAATAAGACGAAAGAAAATTTTGTCTTTGAAATAAATCAGCGGAAATTGATCTGACAGTAACGAAAAAAAAATATATGTATATCATAGATTTAATGAAATAGTCAATGTGTTTAAATTGATCAATGATACATATAGCAGAATTTAGCCCCCAAAAAGTGTGTTAGTTTTAGGGAGGTTAGGTGAGGTTTTTAAGTTAGTTTTGGTACAAAAATAAAAAATTATATCATTGTTAATGGAAAAAAATAGCTATCAGTAAAAAAAAATTGGGAAAAGTTTAATTTTTAATGGAGTTGGCCTATTTCGCAAGAGACGTACATTTCTGTACGTCTCTTGTTTTAAATGTTCTAGTTATCTAGCCTCTCGATTTCCTTGTTATTGGGAGAGTAACACTGTATTTATCCTTGAAAGTAGGATATTCTAGCATTATCAATACTCAAGTCCCTTACATTCCTCTTTCATTCTAGTAAGTGTTTGACTTTGTCTTATACTATGTTCAGTTTTTAATTCTTCGATTTTTCCTTAGCGGAGCAGAAGAAATGTGTTCTTACTGAAAATCATATCGTGTTCTGTGGCTCGCTGGATTGTCTGGTTTATGCTAGTTTGTGTCGTCCATTCATTTCTGCTCATAAAAATTGTTATCGTCTGTCATGGATGATATAGTGCTCTTTCGGATATGGGGGAGAGAGAGAGAGAGAGAGAGAGAGAGAGAGAGAGAGAGAGAGTGAGAGAGAGTGTGAGTGTGTGTGTGTGTGGTGTGGTGATGTGGTGGTGCGTGTGTGTGTGTACTCACCTAATTGTGGTTGCAGGGGTCGAGACTCAGCTCCTGAGTGTGTGTGTGTGTGTGTGTGTGTGTGTGTGTGGAATGAATGAATGAATAAATGAATGAATATGAGAATGAGAATATATTGAGGAACAGAGCTTTCCACTATGACAGCCATACTGACTGAAGCCGCGAGGGCGTTGATCCCCGAAAACATCATTCAGGTATCGATGTATCTTCTGGGATTGCTTTGCTGCGACCTGTGTACTGGGGCTATGCCCATAGTTGTTAGTGACTGTGAGATGACTCTTGTTGGCAGAGTGACTTCCTTAGGATATTTGTGAAATTCCACGAGTCTGGGTCTGGGGCCATACATGTCATGCTCAGGGTGTCCACACGTTATGAAAGTTTCCGTATTATTGTAAAGGCGGTGAGGACCTGCTAGCTAGCAGCTGCAAACCATCTGTGCCATTTTCAACCGGCATGTGTATTAATTTTAAGCTGACTCTAGGCTTATCCTCGCTAAACAATTTTTAATTAATATATGTATGTAAAACGAGGTGAAGAGAACACAAGCTTATTTTGGCAAACTTGTTAACACTGCCTGTCTTTTTAGGTAGGTGTAAAGCTGCAGTTTGGGCGACGTTGGCTGCGGCGGCGTACTGGTAAGTCTTGCTAGTATGTCCCGTAG
The DNA here is from genome assembly GCA_009830355.1 of Cherax destructor. Taxonomy (NCBI): domain Eukaryota; kingdom Metazoa; phylum Arthropoda; class Malacostraca; order Decapoda; family Parastacidae; genus Cherax; species Cherax destructor. The sequence continues at coordinate 49,362 of WNWK01000150.1, forward strand.
CTCGATTGCTAGCCCACTCACCTTTACCTTTGAAGAGTTTCGAGAGTTTATCTACTCTCTGAGCCCGGCCATGGGCCAGGCTCGTCTGGTGCTTGCCTGGTCAACCAGGCTGTTGATGCTGGAGGCCCGCTGCCCCACATATCCATCACAGCCTGGTTGATCTGGCACCTGGTGAAGATACTTGTCCAGTTTCCTCTTGAAGGCTACACATAAGAAATATTTCGCAGATAAGGATAAAAGTTTTCAAGAGGAAACTGCTCCCACTACCTTGAATGCCAAATTGGCCAGATTGTAATGGCTACGACCCACTAAAAGCAACGCACTGGTTGCTCAGGCAATCAGTAAGAAAGTCTATGAGAGTGGAAAAAAATAAAGCAAGGTTATGGGTAAATTAATATATGATTATGATTTGTATACTTAACCTGTAATACACAAATAACTCGCACATAGGAAAGAGGAGCTTGCGACGACGTTTCGGTCCGACTTGGACCATCTACAAAGTCCAAGTCGGACCGAAACGTCGTAAGCTCCTCTCTTCTAGGTGCGGGTTATTTGTGTATTGTTCCAGTCACGGTATTGTGCCTTTTTGTTATTAAACTGTAAGTTCTCAGGTAGTATTAGCTTGCTAGGTAATACCTATTGTGGCCTCCATAATGCCTGTGTGGCATGAGACAGCAGTGTGTGGCATGACACAACACTTCCTCACCTAACTCTTAAAGTTGCAGATATCGAGCGGAGCAGTATGCCCGTCGTATCATATTAATAATTCAGAGACTGTCCCTATGTGAAGCCTCTATTTCAGCACGCACTCCCATCTATGACATCCATGGTACTGAAGTATTAGTCTTATGATAGTGAAGTAGTTCAGGACTCCCATCCATGTTACTTCCATGGTACTGAAGTATTATAGAACAAGTCGTATAATTACCCTGTTGACGGAATAATAAATATACAAAGGGCGTCATTGTAAAATTAATTGGTGCGTCTGTTTGGCCAGGACGTGATTGTTTTAACAAGATTGGACACGCCCGCAATGTGCTACTACCCTGCTCAATGATAATTACATAGTGCTTCACTGTCAGTTCCATCGCAGGATAGATTTCATATATTAAGTAATAAGAGCTGTCAGCCTTAGTAGAGAGATATGGGTGAGAAGGATATCTAGTTCCGATGGCTCCGCCAGTTTAGAAAGTTTTATTCCCGCCGAACTGGAGTTATTAGGTAGTACGTGATGGTGTATATGGAGATGACCTGATCTTATTTGTGGGGGGGGGGCGTCCCTCTTCCTCCCCACAACCATCCCGCTGTTGCATCGTTAGAGCAGCTGCTACTGCTCGTAAAGTTGCCCATAAAGGAGGTTTAGAGCCTAGGGTGCGCTCCTAGGGAGAGTTAGGTGTGGTTTCTCTGCTACTAACTGGATAAATTTGTGCCTGGGAGTGCTATGTACACTGTGTGCACCGTGTATTTAGTATGACGTCGTGCTCGCGTTCAAGAGCTCTTTATATCTCACAACTTGTTTTCATCAGCTTTGTATTGCATGTGTTTAAACTCGTGTAATATAAAATATAAGTTTAATAAATTTCACGATTTCTATATCACGTGTAACAACTGCATATTCAAACATTAATTAATTTATGGTTCATGTAGCAAAAATTGCTGCTAATTAAAAAAAATAGTGTATGGTGCCTTAATTAGGGTGTCACTATACATGACCGACTTACAAATATTCGTTATCACAGATTTAAGGTATATTCAAATTCAGGTCCAGGACAATCCAGTTTACATTTAAATAAATGGAACAACAGAAATAAAATAGTAGTTATTGCAAACAATTACAGAGAGTTGCAGAGGAATTCTACGATGGTGAAGAATATAGTCCCAACAATGCTTGAAAGTGTATCGTGGAAGGATAAAAGACTTTTCTTTAAAGTGAGAGCTCCACATGCAGGAGATTTTCTGTTGGCCATCCTTGATTGCTTTTTAGTCACACACCTCGACGCACAGACCCCTCGCAATGACATTGCACTTAGTCTTGCTGTCACTATCTTCCTGAACACGAGTATATCTGCACTATTACACCAGCAACTGATTCAGATACCATCGTCTTGTTTGCTGTTGGTCTGAGAGAGAGATCGCAAGGCATAAAGGGATTAACGTCGTCGTCAAGAGAATCCTTGTAACGGCTGGATGCCCAGCAATACGGGAGCCGCACCATTTATGTAGATTGAATGGCAACCTTGAATGTCAGATGGAATTGCCCTGCAAACCTGGACGGATAGTGGGGGACTACACATGCACGTTCACGCTGGCTAACACCTATCACCGTAGAACAGGAATGAAGGAATGCAGCTGCCAGCTTGAGGGAGTTCCGGACGTCTAGAAAGTACAGTGAACTTGCAAATCATTATATGTTTGTTCCCATAGGCTCAGAGATCCTCGGCTCAAGGTAAAAGACCCCATCCATGTTCCCGAAGGACTTTTAAAAAAAGACTCATTAGGGCAACTAAAGATCCCAGAACAGGTAGTTTTCTGTTTTAGCATCTCAGTGCTGCAGTTAAGAGGGGTGATGCCTATTGTAACTCAGGCCCGTGTTACAGCGCTGAGGAGCTAGATGAAAAGTTTGAAATGTAATTATTCACAAACACGTATAAGTTATTCAGTCAGTACCTGACCAGCCGGGCTGTGGTTCGTACGTCAGTTTGCGTGTGGCCATCAGTCACAGCCTGGTTGATCAGACCCTGATCCACCACGAGGCTTGGTCTCAGACCGAGCCGCGGGGGCGGGGGCCACCGAAACCCTCTCCAGGTATACTCCAGGTATGTAGTCAAGTATAACCACCATGCATTCATACCATAGCCGTTAACTGTTGCCACGGCTTAGGTATGCGAAGGTGACAGATGCTGACCCCAGTGTTCTAAGCTCGCCTAGTGGCGTTCCCACCCCACTAGTAAAACAGTCGTGATGTAGTGACAGGTGAGAGCAGACGTAGGACAAACACTCACGTGCAGACGGCAAGCCATGCTTGCCAATAAACCCAAGACTAAAGCAGTCTGTGATCTTCCACCTTCCACTCAATGAACGAACCCTAATTAGAGCCAGCACGACAATTATAATCACCGCCTTATACCATCATTGTATCGTGTAAACTTTTGCACTATTAGGTGTGTGTGTGTGTGTGTGTGTGTGTGTGTGTGTGTGTGTGTGTGTAAGATGGGGTGGTAAAAGTAGAATACTCAAACTGCCTTAAGGAGAAATCTCGGTGTTTGTTTCTCTTTAAAACCTTTATATATACCTCTACAAGGCTATGGGTCACCATATATACACCTTGAAGAGGACCCCATTAATAAATTAAACGAATATTCCAATACACGTGAAGTACAGTCCAGATGAGATTAAAAAAAAAAAAAGGTAAATTACTTAAAACAGATGTATAACATGGGCACTACTTTCTAAAATTCCTTCATCAAAGTTAAGGAACGAGAGGAGGGTTCCGGTGGAGGTCGCGAAGTGCTATAACACAGCACCACCCGAAAAAGCGTTTACTTGCGCCAGAGAAACTGTTGCAGAAGCCGGTGTACATATCTGACATCTTTGTTAAGCGAGATTTCTGCAGGTCCCTCTTTAACAGGGCAGCTGTCAGAACTATCAGGATAACTTGGTAAGGTATTTCTGTGGATTCACATCACGGCTACATAGAGCTACCCATGTTGACTCCTGACCGCCGATAACTCGTGTATGTACTGTAATATATCTAGAAAAATGGATGGAATTACCCCATCCCTGGTTAAACCCCATCCCTGGCATACATATCATTTCTGTTGTTGAAGTGGTCCCAGTTGTCAGTGAATGATATTGTAATATCCTTGCAGTGTTTGTCATTGCCCTGAACAACCATTCATTTTCAACTCCACTTCTAGGCAAAAATGCCACATAGACTAGGGCGCCCTCCCTGCTTCCTAATTATGTTTATTGCTTCCTATACCTGCTAACAAAATCCTCACTTGTATGCTAGTCGACATCATTGTTTCCAGTACTAAGGCAGATAATGAGATTGATCAAATTACTATAAACATTGAAGTAGTAGATTTGAGATGGTCAGTCCCTCAGCCTTGATCGATCACCAGTCATTTCCATGGGTCTTCATAATGCTGCCAAGACGGCTAACAATATCCTTCAAGCCAGCCTCAGACTGGACTGACAAGGTAGAACCCTCTAAACTTGTCACAGGTGTATACCATTGATATACCTTTGATGGGTTTTGAGAGCTTTCTTATTCCTGCAGTCTGGCTCTGGGCCAGGCTTGTTAAGTTCTTGCCTGATCAACCAGGCTGTTGCTGCTGGCAACATCCTGGTTGATCAATATATCAGTATCATGAAGAATTGTTTGAGCAAGTGGTGTTAGCTTAAATGTTTTGTATTGTATGCATTTTACGAATTAGTGATGTTAGTTAAGGTGGCAAAATTGCCACCATGTTATTAAATATGTTGCAGAGTGTTAGTTTAGCAGCAACACATGGGGCGAGAGGCAGGGGTGGTAACTCAGTTGTAGCAACTCCTCCCCGGTGTGGGGAAGGAGGTGGCAAGGGGTGTTGCACTGGGGTAGTGGTGGTGGTAATGGCGGGGGTGGTGGTGGTGTGGCAATAGTAGTAGTGAGGTGGCCAGCAGGGCCTTAGTTGTGCCAGCGTGCGGCAGTGTAGAGCCACCACCAGTGTCTTGCTCACCACCGCCACGCCCCTCCTCCCTTACTCTCCCTTCCTTACCGCTCTCTCCCTCTCAAACCTCGCCACATACCCGCACTCTGTCACACGCAATTATACAAACACATACTGTAGAATCTGTGTGATAAAAGAATATTTATCAAGTTTTTGCACGCAGCATTTATAACTAATTGACATTACTTAAGTCCTCCCTTAAACTAGTAGATGAGAAGGGTAAATTATATTTTTTGCCTATGAAATGTTAAGATAAAGTTTAGGGAGGTGGTGTTCCACAGTGAGGTGCGAGGCTCACCTAGTCTGGATTACTTACCACCACCAACACAACACACAAGTCACGTGAGTAATATTACCTTGTACTTAAGCTAACTCAACTTAGAATAATACAGTAATAATAATAATAATAATAATAATAATATCTTTATTTCTACAAGTACATGTACAAGGTATACAGGCCTAGCTGACATCAGTGACATACTACTATATAGAAAGCCGCTTGTTATGCTGAGCATTTCGAGAAAATTTGGTCAGTTTTGTCCCAGGATGCGACCCACACCAGTTGACTAACACCCAGGTACCCATTTTATACTGATGGGTGAACATGGACAGCAGGTGTCTTAAGGAAAGACGTCCTAATGTTTTCCAGCCGTACCGGGGATTCGATCTCCGGACCTCAGTGTGTGAGCTGAGTGCACAAGCGATCGAGCTACTCTTTTTTTCCAGCTGCTCTGATGTATTCTAGACCAGCAGGTCTGGTGTACTCTAGACCAGCAGGTGTGGTGTATTCTAGACCAGCAGGTCTGGTGTACTCTAGACCAGCAGGTGTGGTGTATTCTAGACCAGCAGGTCTGGTGTACTCTAGACCAGCAGGTGTGGTGTATTCTAGACCAGCAGGTCTGGTGTACTCTAGAGTAGACCAACAGATCTGGTGTACTCTAGACCAGCAGGTCTGGTGTACTCTAGACCAGTAGGTCTAGTGTACTCTAGACCAGTAGGTCTAGTGTACTCTAGACCAGCAGGTCTGGTGTACTCTAGACCAGCAGGTCTGGTGTACTCTAGACCAGTAGGTCTAGTGTACTCTAGACCAGCAGGTCTGGTGTACTCTAGACCAGCAGGTGTGGTGTATTCTAGACCAGCAGGTGTGGTGTATTCTAGACCAGCAGGTGTGGTGTATTCTAGACCAGCAGGTGTGGTGTATTCTAGACCAGCAGGTGTGGTGTATTCTTGACCAGCAGGTGTGGTGTACTCTATACCAGCAGGTGTGGTGTACTCTAGACCAGCAGGTGTGGTGTACTCTAGACCAGCAGGTGTGGTGTACTCTAGACCAGCAGGTGTGGTGTATTCTAGACCAGCAGGTGTGGTGTATTCTAGACCAGCAGGTGTGGTGTACTCTAGACCAGCAGGTGTGGTATACTCTAGACCAACAGGCGTGGTGACTTAATAATAGCTGTTGATTCACGGGTCACTGATGTAGTAGTCATTATTGATAACTGGGTCTGGTGCAGTCTTGACCACTGGGTCTGGTGCAGTCTTGACCACTGGGGCAAGTGCAGTCTTGATCATGTCTAGTGGGAAACTGCCAGCGTAATTATTAGGAATGAGGACTCCTGATAATTATAGTATAAATGATGAAGCGTGGTGGACACTGACAAGGTTGTATAGTCTTCCAGCTTCACCTCTGGTGCCCTGGACCCCTGTGCCTCAACAACCCAGACATAATTACCATACGGAGAATCGAACTTCCATTGCTGCTTCAACCGAAGGACCCACATAGGTTTAGCGTTTCATGAAATATGATTCACTTTGGAGAGTATTCGGGGGGTCAGCGCTCCCGAGGCCCAGTCCATGATCACTCCTCCCGGTGGATTAGGGCCTGATCAACCAAGCTGTTACTGCTGGCCGCACGCAAGCCAACATACGAACCGCAGTCCAGCTGGTCAGGTACTGACTTAAGGTATCTCTCTAGTTCCCTCTTGAAGACAAACTTGACTTTATTCTTTTACCAAGCTGGTAGGTTGTGAATTGATTTTGTAGACGTCTATGCATGGACGTCTAGCTGCAACAGTGCCTGATCTACCAGGATGTGTGGTCTAGCGTGGTGCTGACAACAACAGCTTGAACAGGCACTCAAGAAAGCTTGGTCAAAGACTTGGCTGATAGAGTGAAAAAGCCCTTGTAAGGTGGCAGATTTATCACAATTATACCCTGTAGCTGGTTTAAAAAGACACGTGAGCAAACGCTAAGACATATTTAGAAGTTACCAAGGGCCCATTACCGAAACGTTTTCTAATAAATATGTCCCAGTGTTTGCTCACGTGTCTTTTTGTACCAATTTGTCAGTATCAATTACCATGGTTTATACAAGTCTGGCCCAGGCCATATGCAATATTCAGGTGAACGTTAGTGGTGATTTTCAGCCCTGGTGAACTAAAAACCAAGGTTACGACAACCAGGAGAATGACGAGAGTGGATAATGAGAACTTTCAAAACAAGGGAAATAATGCCAATGGTGATAATTGTCAAATCGCTTGTTCTCTCATTTGGAATATTGCTCAGTGTTGACGGCCCCGTTCAGGGCAGGAGAAATATAAGACCCGGACCCAATAAAGCATTTAAATTACTTGGAACGCCTTGGTTTTAAATATGTACTCACTGGAAGCAGAGAGAGAGAGAGAAAGAGAGATACATGATAATATATATCTGGAAAGTATTTAAGGGCTTTGTTTCACACTGCATAACATACTGGGGCGAGAGATTTGGAAGGAAGTTCAAAATGAACCCTGTGATAAGTAGGGGTTCAGTGGGCACAATTAAGGAACACTGTATCAACGCCCGTGGTCCCATATTATTCAGCATCTTAGCAGAAGATATCAGAAACTGCTGGAACAAGTGTAGAGGTCTTAAGAGGAAACCGGACAAGCATCTTCATCAGGTAAAGAGAGATGATATGCACATGGAAAGTATTTGAGGGCCTGGTCCCTAACGTGCACACTGCTATAACATTATGTAATGCCAGAAAGTGTTTAATACACCCAGTGAAGAGCAGGGAAGCTAAAGGGTATAATTAGAGAACATTGTCATAAAATCTATGATCAAAGACTTCTTCATACTACTGGCAGATATCAAGAATACTGCCGCAATGAAAATATAAATTTTAAAATGCTACAAATGCATAATCAGCGTGATTGTGATGGTTATGTGGGCCTGCGTGGCCGCCAGTACAAACAGCCTGGTTGACCAGGTGGTCAGCAGGGAAGTTTAGCCTCAGGCTGAACTGCGGCGTTAGATGAGCCTTCGAAACCGATCACAGCTAAAGCACTGGTCATGAGAGAAATACTTTTGTGAAGAACAGCACATTTTAAGCTTATATTGTGGCTGGATAAGTGTATGTCGTAAGGTTATATATTTGGTGAAAAGGAGATGCGGGATCTTCTCTTCCCACCCCACACACCCACATACCTACTATACATGAGGTGCCTGCCTCATGACGCACCTTATGGTGGCTCTGTGAAACGCAACTAGCGAGTAGCCTTGCTGACCATAATATGATTTTCTCTTTCTGTCTCTGTGTCTCTTTCTCTTCACAAGGTGTTTACAGGGTTAGATTAAGAGTTCCAACCATTATTTAAAAGCTAAAGAGTTCTTACCAACCTCATTTCATTTAGAAACCTTTTTGTTGTGAAACCTAAATAAGGAACAGGATTCAGTTGTAGAGTCAACCGACTTTATTTCATCGATGTCATGCTGCACGAACATGTTCCAGACTCGAGTAATTTTTGGAATGATCGATCTCAGATGAAATGATGTTCTTGAGAAGGGAACAGCCAGAGTGTAGATGCTGTTTCCTGCCCGTCTTGTTGTGTAGAAGCCGTTTTCACGTTGTCCGCGAAGTGGAGCCAAGTGTTGGACCTTGACAACATTGGCCTTGTATACAACAGTAAGAAGGCCATCCAGTCCTCCGGTGTTGAAGGTTGTGCTGAAATTACGTATCTGTCCAGGCCGGAGCCAGGCCTGTTCTTTATTTTGTCCAGAATTCGTAGATGAGACGGGAGACAGGTAATCTAAGAAAGTGGAGCATGTTCAAGCAGGGCCGGCACCAGAATTTGTTCTGGGAGGGGTGGGGAGTCTTACTGGTAGGAATCTAGTCAGAATGGGGATTAAGGGAGTTGTTTTGAAGCAGCCTTATTATTACTGTTTTTACTGGAGGCTGGGAATTTTGAAGGGGGTGAACCCCACAACTTCCTAATGGCGCTGCCCCTGTACTCAAGGTATGAGCGCACTCTTGACTCGTGCAATCTTGCAGCCTCTACTGTCGACCAGGTACGAGATACGCCTTAGTGCCATTAGCTTCTTGGCTACCTTTCTCCTTTTCTTCCTTTTTTCTCTCGCTCTTTTCCCCTCTTTCTCTCTTTTTAAATTATTTACGCAAGGATTTTTACAGGGTTAGGCTAAGACTTCGTACCTTTATTTACAAGCTAAGAGCTGTTACCTACTTATTTTATTTTAAAGTCTTTTTATTGTTATGAAACATACAAAGGGTCCCAGAAGATGAGGAGGTACTTGTACCTCCTCCCATGGGAAACATAGGTCTCACGACACTCCCAAGACAGGGAGCCAAGGCTGGGTCACCATCTGGAAAAGACCCGAGCCAGGAGAGTACCGGCGAATCAAGAACATACAAAAAGGGAATAGGGTAAAGTTGGAGCTATCTGTGGGGTCAGCGATTTCATTTGGTCAATTTACTTATTTCATCGATGTCCTTGTGTTGTATGAGCATGTTACAGACTCAAGTCATTCTTGGAATAAAAGATCTCAGATGAAGTGATGTTCTCGAGAAGAGTACAACCAGAGTGTAGTTGCCTTGTTGGTCTTATACATAACAGCAAGACCACTCATATTCCTCCTGTGTTGAAGGCTCTGCTGAAATGACAGATGTATCCCGGCCGGGTCCAGGTGAGAGATGAGTCATCCTGCTCTGTTCTCTCTTCTGTCAGGAAGTCGTACATGAGACGGGGGGGGGGGGGAGGCTATCCAAGAAAATGGAGTATTATTAAGGTGTGAGCACACTTATGTGGAGGAACTTCTTAGATAAGTACATCTGTTAGCATGATAAAAACATGATAACAATGAGAGGTACTTATCTTTTAACAGCTAGAATTCCAACAGCCTCTCCCTGGAATCACCTTCGACGTTGCTGCAGTCGTGTCCACAGTGGCTGTGAGGATAGTGAGTAATCTGGATTAATTCTGACCCAAAGGCTGTATGTTCCGCTATGTCAATTTTACCTGGAATGTAATGATTACTCACGTGAGTTTTGGTGATGGCTTACGTGTCACGGTGTTGGCTAGTCTTGTCCCGTCTTAACACTCCCTATAATCTTCGGCTGCAGCGGAATAGATAAGAGAGAGGCCAGATAAAGACTCCCCTGGGGTATATGTAGCTGACCCCATGATAACACCGCACACGTCTTGATAAGAGGTGTCACTCGGGGAATGTTGCACAAGTGTTCGTCACAACACTTTGGGAATGTTCATTGCCCAATCACACAGGTTACACACTATTGTCACTCACTATCACTCGTTCATGAGTTTCTGAGATTATCTATGGTAGGGAGAAAGTTAAATAACACTGTATTTTACTTCAATTCTCCCAATGTTTACAATCAAGAAAGAGCACGCAGATTCTAATAAACACCACACTCGTGATTAGTTCTACCGCTGTATTTCCTGAATCGTCTAAGGGAAAACTAGTCAACTTTCCTAGTTTTTCTGAGATTATCAGATCAAGAGTCTTTGAATGTGCGGTCACTGATGTTCTTCATGACGCGCATTCCCGTTCGATCCTTGTAGTAATCTGACGCTCTTGAGCGCCGCAGGTCCGCCCCACAAGTCTGCCCCACAAAGGAAGTGCTGACTTCAGCTTCATAGATATTCATTGCTATACAAGAATGGTATACAATACCGACAATATGAAATAAAAGACACACGTGCAACATCTGGGTATATTTATTCTAAACGTTTCGCCATCCAGTGGCTTTCTCAATACAAATTCTAGGACATATGAAGACAGTAGAACTATATACAAAAGATGAGGTAATCAGTCCCTCGGCCTTGGAGTGGTGTGAACAGCACCGAAGTCGTTGAGTTTGTATTGATAAAGCCACTGGATGGCGAAACGTTTACAATAAAGATACCCAGATGTTGCACATGTTTCTTTTATTTCACATTCATTGCTAGCTTTTGAAACAGAACTCATTCTAGAATCCCTGTTTCTTGGTATTCCAGGTGGGTTTAAGGAACCGCAATACCTCGAGCTTGATTATCAAGTATGAGGCATTTTTTACGCATTTTTAACCCTTTATCAGGGAGATAGCAGTTCCCTTAGGCTTCCACTCGTATGTGCAAGTGGCCAGATATTCTGGCAAAGAGAGGCGTGTCTTGTGACGCCTCGCCCAACATATGGTTTTGATAACTCTGTTGTGGGAGGGAGAAAGCAAGACGGTTCACAAGCCCTCTTTGGAGAGGATCATTACCGGATATCGCTCTTCTGTCAAGCAGGTACAATATATAACTTAGTGCAGTTAGCTTGGCTGCCTTGCTTGCAAAATTTACTATGTGGTTCGTCATTATCATTTTGTAATCAAAATTCTTCCCTAGGATTGTAGACAGTAAGCCTACTGCTACTTCTCATAGTCTTTCCTTGGAGCAAGTTTGTGGGTCTAGTTCCACTGAATACCCACCAGAGGGCTCTGCCTCATGTTAGACATAAGCAGCCATGCTTCGCTGTGATGTAGAGGTGTGAGCAAAGCACACACCTCTACAACACAATTGTCATCAAAGATTTGTTAAGTTATACCATGAATTAAGGAAAGATCCTGGACTTCACCTTACGAAACAGACAAAGCAAATGCAATAGTAATTATGAACAAGGTAGATTATAGGGGAAAAATGAACATGTTATTAGAAGACGATGGAACTTACGTCCCACTTAATCTCCTGAGTTTCTGTCTCCTTGCGGGTTATTATTGAACAGTGACAAGTGTTCATTACACTTTAGTTATTCTCTAATGATTTTAGAAAGGTCATGAAGGGATTTCCTCTGACGGAATATCCTGGCAGCATCCTTACAACACAGCCCAGTGTTCATTATTTGAGTGAAACCCCTGACGCTCCTTTAATCCTTTCTTGTTTTTTTTTTTACACGGGTTTTACAAGGTTAACGTTCCTAACTTTATTTACAAGCTAAGTTGTGACTCCAAGCTCTCTGGCTCTCATACACATTATCTCTCTCTCCCCCTTTCTCTTTCCCCTCTCTCCCCCTTTCTCTTTCCCCTCTCTCCCCCTTTCTCTTTCCCCTCTCTCCCTCTTTCCCCCTTTCTCTTTCCCCTCTCTCCCTCTCCCCCTTTCTCTTTCTTCCCCTCCCCTTCTCTCACCCTCATTCCCGCTCTCCCCTCTTTCTATCCTCTCTCTCTCCTCTCGAACTTACCTTTCCCTCCTGGTATCCCTGGTCACTCCTACAGTAGGTTCAACATGACTCTTCCTTCATTTATAGAGTTGCTCATTCATTGGAGTGTGTTGATGCAACATTATTTGGTGGTGGTTGAGAGTCATGCAAGTGAACACTTCCTCTCTGCATTCCTGAGTGTGTGTGGCGATGGATATTACAGTGGTGTTGATCTTCATGTAGGATGGACCTGCTTTATAGCAACTCTCTCTCAACCTTCGTGTACGTGAGGAACAATCCTCACCTAAGGTGTAGATTGTTCCTCATAAGTACTTCTCATCATTTTCACTCACACTGTCTTGAGAGACGTAATTTATGTCACCTGGTAAGAAAGGACTGGTGATGGTGGTAGCGACCTTGAGGAGTAGCACATGGCGGAGGTGAGTTGTATGTGAAGTATGTCTCACAACCTCCATCGTCCATACTTCCGCTGCTGCTGCTGCTGATGCTGTTGATGCTGCTGTTGCTGCTGCTCTTCCTCCTCCTCTTGAGTAACAATCCACTGACTCAGGTGTGAGAGCCACGTTTGTTGTGGGTGTTAGTGGGTTGGTGCCTAGGGAGGGAGGGGGGAGGGTGATTACTTAGTAGCTGTGATAAATGATTTTGAAAACGGACAAGTGTATTCCAACAGCTGTATTCAAGGCAGCGAAACTGGAGACCTGGAGAATGTGCAGAGAACCATCACTGCTCGTATAGATTCAGTTAAGCCCCTAAATTACTGTGAACGTTTAAAGCACCTCTATCTGTACTCCATGGAACGTAGGCTAGAGATTCAATGTACTGTTCACCTGGAAAATTCTAGAAGAATCGGTCCCAAATTTGCGCACATACAAATCATTCCCCATGAAAGTATGAGGCTTGTCAGACGGTGCAAAATACCCCAAATGAAAAGCAGAGGTGCGCTAAGGTACAACTCAGTAAGTGTAAAGGGACCAAGACTTTTTAGCGTCCTCCCTTTATACATAATGGGGATTACCAACATACCCCTGGGTATCTTCAAGAAAGAACTAGACAAGTTTCTCGAGTTAGTGCCTGATCTTCCGGGCTGTGGTGTCGTGGGGTTCGATTGATGGATTTGGGAATAAACACACACGAAGGATGGGTGGTAACTTATAATTAGTGGTAAAATAAGGAGGGCACCAGGCATTACCTGTCGTCTCTATAACCTGCTCTGAACTGAGATGCCCAGTGCCTGGAGGGCACGGATTCAAAGAGCTCGTGACGTCATGCTAGATCAGCACAATGACTCAGTAATGGTCAGTATCACGTAGGGAGGCGGTGAATCAGTAACAGCTCGGCCTGGTTGATCAGGTCATCCACCATGAGGCGTGGTCTTTGATCTGGCCACGGAGGTACTGACCCTCGGAACACTCTCCAGGTAGGTAGACTCCAAATGTTACAGGTAATTCATGACTTTTATTAGTTGGGATAAATTAATACGTCAGAAGTGCAGTGTGTGTGTGTGTGTGTGTGTGTGTGTGTGTGTGTGTGTGTGTGTGTGTGTGTGTGTGTGAAAAAAGGGGAAAATGTGCATATGTAGGGTTTTGTATGGGGAAGGGTTGTCAAGGAGGGGGGTTGTGAGGAAGGACAGGTGGTGTGTTGGTGCAAGGGATCAGTAATGTTCTTTGAGTGGTTCAAATATGGTGCGTACCAAGTCTTGTGAATGGTGATAGTAAACACATTAAGTGAAGTGATAATTGTGAAGCTGGCTGCCACACTTTTCATCACTGTACCTACCTGCCTCCACACTCATGATACACCTACCACCTCCACCAATCTCCATTACTCTGTATACTTATGACACCTGACACAATCTTCCTGGGTAGCTTCTGTCACACCTGACAAACACTTGCGTAGACTGAGTAAAGTGGTCACTACCATCTCGTGTACAAATAAAACAAATTGACGTGTCTGTAATCAAAGCAAACTTTATATGTGAACTTTAGTTAAATAATTTTACCTTAATTTTAACAAGGTTAGGTTAGGTTGTTAATTTTGATGCAAAGTTAAGCAATATGTATGCAAATGTAAATTGACCAAATCACCCATTAGTGCTTAAGAAAAAAATATAGCAGTTTTTTTATGGCATTTCAACTTGTTTGACGACTCTTCCGGAAACTTACGTTCCATTAAAAATTGAGTGAAAAGCTTATCGAGGATTCGATTTATTGATCTGACGATATTCCTGAGGTGAAGCCTGAGGTGAAGACTTGTACGTAGTCACTGAATTGTGAAGCCTCAGTTGTTGCCTGAATATTTTTACAGGATGATGACACATTACAGGCTTCATAGTCGTGGAACTGATCACTTCTCTCATGTTCATGACAAGACATTCCACAGTGTCGCGTACTGGGTTCTTTCTTGACTTAGACCTCACTAGACGTTTCCTTTTATCAGTGTGTGAACGGTAGATGGTGACTCCTTCAGAAGTTGGTGCTGGTAATGATTTAATTCTAAAATTATTGCCTCGAGTATGATTCTCTTCATACATTATATGAAGAATATTACCGTTGAGAAGTGATATTGGTGTGAGTTTTGCAGATGAACACCTGGCTGTATATGGTTCTGCAAGACGTGCACACTCGGCTCTCGTCTTTCTACAAGAATAATCATTAAGGCTATTTTATGTACATTGAGTATATATCTGGGAGACACCACTTGCATTTCAGGTGATCCTGCTCCACTCCACTCGGTCATGCTAAACAGTTGTTAGCAAAAGAGTTGTCGAAGACATTCCTTGTACCCAGATAACATGGTGTTGCAGTGACACACGAGTGAGTGGCTTTCCTGTATACACGACACTGTGAATCTTTATGAAACAACACAGAATGACCTTTTGTTGCCACCGCTTTGTAATTTATTAACGCTATGGTTCAGTAGTTTAAATGTCATAAGGAATATACGTGTATTAATTACAAAGTTTTGCTTGTATCTTTGTCTCTCGAGCTGTTGTGTTCTATGAAATCCCAAAATATTATGTTTTATATCCCCATACCTCTCTCTTCGTCGTCTCCATTATTGTATTATCTACAAGCGTAATTTTCTTGTATAGTGTTCCGTGCATAATGTCGTGATCTACATAATGTTTAGTGCGGTTTATTTTTAAATTTTCTCCACAACGCTTCGTCTTTTTCTTCCATGTCACACTTTCTATTTTCTTATTGTGGGATGTGTGGTGGCGGTCCCTCAAGTCATTGATGGTGGCGTGTTAATAATTACTTGCTTGCCCTCACGCTACTCCTTCGCCTTCCCTTTCATCCAGCAGTAATAGTAAAGTTTCCTCCTCTAGTCTGGCACATGTGTTTGTTTCCATCCCCTCCCACTGCTCTTATCGATTCCTTCTCCGTCTAACAGTTTTCGCTCTTTCGTCCTTTCTATTTTTAAATTTGTTTTCATATGTGATTTGTTTTTCTGTGTAGTAAGACTTGTCATACCTTTTAGTTGAAGTAAATGAAGGTTATCTTATTGAGTTGCACTTGAGGTTACCTTTTCGAGTTGCACTTGAGGTTATTTTTTGGAGTTGCTCTTGGTGTTGGTCTGTAACTTGCCAAGATGAGAGCTCGCCAGCACCATACACACTTCTCAACTCTGCATACTCCCGTATATTTTCTCACATTTACACCTTTCTTGAATTCTTAACTTTTTTTCCCCTCGTTCTAACGTTGCGTGTTAGCTGCTACATTTGTGTCCCTGTTGCTCCTTAACTCGTGAACATTTTCCATTGTAAGTCCTCACCATCCTCTAGCAGCACTTCCCTCCTGCCAAGGGTGGGGCCCTGAAGCTGTGGGAGTGGTGGTTGTCGTTCTTTTCCCAGCAACACTATCTTCCCTCCTGACAAGTGTGGGGTTCTGGAACTGTGGGAGTGGTGACTCCCTCCCCCAGAAACACTGTCTTCCCTCCTGACAAGAATGAGGCTCTGGAACTGTGTGTGTGTATACTCACCTATTTTTGGTTGCAGGGGTCGAGTCATAGCTCCTGGCCCCGCCTCTTCACTGATTGCTACTAGGTCCTCTCTCTCCCTGCTCCATGAGCTTTATCAAACCTCGTATGGTTCCTGCCTCCACCACGTCACTTTCTAGGCTATTCCACTTCCTGACAACTCTATGACTGAAGAAATGCTTCCTAACATCCTTTTAACTCATAGGAGTCTTCAACTTCCAATTGTGACCCCTTGTTTTTGTTTCCCATCTCTGGAACATCCTGTCTCTGTCCACCTTATCTATTCCTCGGAGTATTTTATATGTTGTTATCATGTCTCCCCTAACCCTCCTGTCCTCCAGTGTCGTCAGGCCGATTTCCCTTAACCTTTCTTCGTAGGACAATCCCCTTAGCTCTGGAACTAGTCTTGTTGCAAACCTTTGCACTTTCTCTAATTTCTTGACGTGCTTGACCAGGTGTGGGTTCCAAACTGGTGCTGCATACTCCAGTATGGGCTTAACGTATATGGTGTACAGAGTCTTGAACGATTCCTTAGTGAGGTATCGAAACGATATTCTTAGGTTTGCCAGACGCCCGTGTGCTGCAGCAGTTATCTGATTGATGTGTGTCTCAGGAGATGTGCTCGGTATTGTGTGTGCGTGTGTGTGTGTGTGTGTGTACTGCCAATATGATGTGCACTACTGTGCATGTCCTGCCGTCATGATTGTACTGAGTAAGACACACTATTTGCTGGGAAACCTAAATTGGCTACCACGTTTCGTCCAAGACTGAAATTTATCCAGTATACAGATACAAGTCCACAAGTGAGGTCGAGAGAGAGAGAGAGAGAGAGAGAGAGAGAGAGAGGAGAGGAGAGAGAGAGAGAGAGGAGAGAGAGAGAGGAGAGGAGAGTGAGTGAGTGAGTGAGTGAGTGAGACTTTATGTAGATCATGAATAAGTGAGTAATGGGACCTGCCAGTGTACATTCCCTCATTTTGTTCGATAGTGTCAGTAAGTAAATAGTGGCTGCTTCCATAATCTTGTGTTTGAATTTATCCTTGTACAAATGTAATGCTGCTCCATATATCATGGTGTGTTTGTATAGCTGTGAATGATATACGTGTTGTTGTTGTCTTCCATAACTCACGAAATCGTAATAACACGATTCCAAACAAATCACGGAACTATTTGTTTGCAATCATGTTATTGCAGTTTCGTGAGTCATGATGGCAGCTTTGAGAGGATTTGAGCTAGAGTTGGCCACAGCTACGCTGGTGTGGGATTCATCCGTAAAAACCTGCATTTGTGGTCACAGTGGGACCCATGACCTATGGCGCATAGAAATATACCTAATATGCCTAATACCTTATTAGATTCAGCTGGCCGAGTAGTTAAAGCATTGGCCTTTTGAGCTTTAGGACTCGCTTGCCATGGGTTCAAACCCCACCCGTTCCGTGATTTATCTTCCATCCTATAATAATGTTCTTGTATGTTTGTCTGATGGTCATACCCCGTCTCATTGAGGTAAAACCAAATTTACTACTTCCTCTACATGGAATGCTGTAACCACAGCAGCTGTGGTATTCTTGGGTCTCTGAGACCAGGTGATGACTTTGATGATTTTACTAGTTACAACAGAAATGTGCATGTTGACTTTGCTGAAGATGGTGGTGATATGGAGGAACCCTATCC
This sequence comes from Cherax destructor, assembly GCA_009830355.1. Lineage (NCBI taxonomy): Eukaryota > Metazoa > Arthropoda > Malacostraca > Decapoda > Parastacidae > Cherax > Cherax destructor. The sequence continues at coordinate 67,190 of WNWK01000150.1, forward strand.
TGTGGGGAGGGGGAAAAGGCCACGATCAATGTTGGTGTTTTTCCTGGGAGTGGTGTGGATGAGCAAGACTTTCCGTGTTGCGGGAATCAAGTGCGTCGAGGGCATCCTTGATGTATTTCTACTTCTCATAATTTTTTTTCGCTTAAACTCTCCCTGAGGGCGTGGAAGTATGAAACAACCCGCACACCACCACCACTGACCTCACTTCTTACATCATCTGGGACCTCTCCGGAGCCTGAGCTCGTGGTGCTCGTTTGTCGTATCCATGTACTTTAAAACGTCGCATTTTAAGGTTTCCCTGTAAACAGTGTCTTTCTCACTACCTGTCTGACACCATCGTTTATCCATGTATATTGTAGATGAATGGTTCAGAGAACCGACAAGTTGTTAAATTAGACACATATGCAACACTTGGGTATCTTTATTGAGGAAACGTTTCGCCACACAGTGGCTTCATCAGTCCAATACAAAGTAGAAAGTAGTAATAAGAGGAGTAGTTTGAGGTAATCAGTCCCTCGGCCTGGAGTCGATGTGTTGGACTGATGAAGCCACTGTGTGGCGAAACGTTTCCTCAATAAAGATACCCAAGTGTTGCATATGTGTCTAATTTAACAACTTGTCGGTTCTCTGAACCATTCATCTACATCCTGTCTGACACAGCAACTTCTTGGGATCTTGATACAAACGTATTCTTCAACATTTGTCCAAACCTTTGGACAAGGACCTACTTCGACTAGTGGATGATACCACTAGGACCTGCCTCCTCCTGCTTCATCTCACCTGTCTACAGTATATAAGCAACTTCTATTTGCCTTATGCTGTATTTACTTTAAGATTGATGGACTGAACACATCGACTCCAGGCTGAGGGACTGATTACCTCAAACTACTCCTCTTATTACTACTTTCTACTTTGTATTGGACTGATAAAGCCACTGTGTGGCGAAACGTTTCCTCAATAAAGATACCCAAGTGTTGGATATGTGTCTAATTTAACATCCATGTAGTATATTCTTCGGCGCGCGCGCGCGCGCGCTACTGTTATGATTGTGTGTTCTGCCGGTATGTATGTGTTGTCTGCACGATGGTGGTGATTCATGTGCACGGCCTTATATTAAAATGACTTCATGCTCAGGAAGACGAGCTGTAACAAATGTTTCCAGTTCCGCTTATGAGCATTTAGGAACTGTACTAAAATTACATAAAACAAACATATTTATGAACACACACTACTGTAATTGTTGCATTTCCCATCGTTCTTGACGAAAAATGACGATCGTTTTAAAAAACATCTTTCCGCTGAAGTTTGATGGCAGTGACTTAAACTTAACAAAAGGTTCTTGCGCCCACCACACTTTATATTTACCTATATTGGCTGTACACTAACAACTTTCAGAAACCTGCGTCTAGTACAGCACCTCCTTGTTTTTATCTCAAGTATTATCAAGGTTTGAAAGCCGATGACTCGTCATTGACCTTGTGAATACATAACAGACCTCTGGGTGGTCTCGCTCACACACGAAGCTTTCCGCACTCATTTTCAAGAAGGTGACTGAGTAATTGACATAGACCTTTAATGTTATAGTACTATGCTTCCTTATAATGTATATTTATATCTGATTGTCAGAACACCTTGGGAGTACCTTGGGGCCTGACCTTAACCAAAATACCAAGTTTTGCCGAGCCTTCTCTGGAAGGTAACTGTCAGACGACACTCTCGTAAATAGCTTGCTTGAGTTGTATGTGGCGTAGAATCCTGTAACATTGGCAAAGTCTCAATTCTGGACACTTACATACCTATTTACTCTTGTGAGAGATAGGGGAGGAAGTATAGGATAAATCCAGTGAAGCTCAGGGGGGCCATAGGTACAAATTAGAGAACATTGTGTTCACCTCCATGATTGAATACCAATAGACAAGAAATATTGCCGTAGCAATGGTATACTAGACCACTACCTCATCTTAAGTGCCAGATCAGCTAAACTGTGATGGTTATGTAGGCATAGCCATCACAGCCTAGTGTGTTAGCCACCCAGGATAACCCAGTAGTTAGTGCGTCATCGGTGACTGTGTCGGGGTTCGAACCACGGACAATCAGTATGCGAGTTGTGTATTATCAACCGACGGGTTTTCTAATTCACTTCTTTGGGGTTAAATATGTTCATAGGTTTATGTAACCTAAGCTAATTTAACTTGTTCTAACATTAGAGAAACATGCAAGTTAGAGAAAAAATTAAACTTGAAATAATTGACGGTGACCTAAACGTCAGCCAGTGACTTTTTTAAAAGTGAATGTGTTGCATCCTGGGGAGGGGGTAGGATGTCTTAAATATGCCTGGGCTTTGATGCGAGTTGAGGGAGGTTAACTGTTCTTAATTCACCAAAGTAAACGAAAAAAAAGATAACGATACTTCCTGAGTTAACCGAGTAAAGACAGCGGCGGGAATGTGTACGTAGTTGTGCCAAGTGTCAGTATCACTACTTTACTGTGCCCAGCACCTGGTTAACTTGTGCTACAAGTGTGTGAGTACTGTCACAGTGTCACCACTTTACTGTGCCCAGCACCTGGTTAACTTGTGCTACAAGTGTGTGAGTACTGTCACAGTGTCACCACTTTACTGTGCCCAGCACCTGGTTAACTTGTGCTACAAGTGTGTGAGTACTGTCACAGTGTCACCACTTTACTGTGTCCAGCACCTGGTTAACTTGTGCTACAAGTGTGTGAACACTGTCACAGTGTCACCACTTTACTGTGTCCAGCACCTGGTTAACTTGTGCTACAAGTGTGTGAGCACTGTCACAGTGTCACCAC
>WNWK01000150.1:75000-254823 GCA_009830355.1 Cherax destructor
AAATAACCAATGAAAAATTTGTGAAATTCCAAGCACTTTCGTGATTTCTCACATAAAGGAATAGTTAAAATAATAGGACAGACTTATGAAACCAAAACATGACCTCACATATAATTTCACATAGGACCCTACTACTCACTGAGCGTGGGAATGTAAAAAACATTTAGTCAGGTCACATGGAAATATTTTACGAGCAACATATCTGGCATAATTTAACATTCTATTCATTATATATGAATCTAATATATACAACCCAGAACTTGTATTCATATCACAATCAATGCTATTTTTATGAAGCTTGATTCAGTTAGATTTCCTTTGTGAAGTCATATATGAGGTCATATTTTAGATTTATAAGTTTGTTGTCCTATTTTACTATTATTTGATAATGTGAGAAATCACGAAAGCGCTTCCAGTTTCACTATTTCTTCACTGAAGTTATTTTGTGTGTGTGTTATGCTGACGTCAGCATAGCAAGGAACATGACTATCAGTTGTGCTATCACTTGTATAATACTACACAAGTATTACACTGTTATATAATACACACACACACACACACACACACACACACACACACACACACAATATGCTTAACACTTCTCAAACAGCATTCGAGTCTGCACACTGCATCATCAAAGTACAAAGTACTTTCCACACAGCCAGACCCCGGAAAAAGTATGGGCGCTTAAGCCGATTTTCGTTGTATTGCATTCCCCTGGGCACCAGGCTTGTGATAAGTTATTTCATCAAATCTTGCTGCATGTAGTGAACTTTTAATGTGTGTACTCACCTAATTGTGGTTGCAGGGGTCGATTCATAGCTCCTGGTCCTGCCTCTTCACTGGTCGCTACCAGGTCATTCTCAGCTCTGAGCTTTATCATACCTCTTCTTAAGGCTGTGGACGGATCCTGCCTCCACTGCATCACTTTCCAGACTATTCCACTTCCTGACAACTTTATGACTGAAGAAATACTTCCTAACATCCCTGTGACTCATCTGAGTCATTAACTTCCAATTGTGACCCCTTGTTGCTGTGTCCCATCTGTGGAACATCCTGTCTCTATCCACCTTGTTGATTCTCAGTATTTTATATGTCATTATCATATCCCCCTATCTCTCCTGTCCTCCAGTGTCGTCATGTCGATTTCCCTTAATCTCTCCTCCAGTGTGTGTGCGCGCGCGTGTGTACTCACGTAAATATGATTGTATTGGTCGAGTCTCGGCTCCTAACCCCAACTCTTCGTTAATTGCTACTAGGTTCACTTCGGGCTTCGAGAGCCTTATCGTACCTCCTCCTAAAGTTGTGTATGGATCCTGCTTCTAACAGTTAATTAACCTGACTCCCAGTGACTCATCCGAGTTTTCAACTTCAAGCTGAGCCCTTGTGTTCCTGTTTATCACCTCTCAAACATTCTGTCCCTATTCAACCTATCAATTTTCAGCATTTTGTACAGTTATATCATCCCTACTTCTATACTCCAGTGTCATCAGCCTGAGTTCCCTTAATCTCTCCTCATAGGACATACCCCTTAGCTCCGGGACTAGTCTTGTTGTAAACCTTTGCACTTTCTCCAGTTTCTTGATATGATTGGCCAGATTTGGGTTCCGTACTTGTGTTGCATACTCCACTATGGGCATGACGTCCAAGGTAAGCAGTGTCGTGAACGACTCCTTACTTAGATGTGTAAAAGCTGGTCTTAGATTTGCCACACGCACATTTGCTGTAGCAGTTATTTGGTTGATGTGCGTCTCGGGTGATATGCACGGTACAGTAGTTATCCCAAGATCCTTCTTCCTGAATGAGGTTTGCAGCCTTTGCTCCCCGAGCCTGTACTCCGTCTACGGTCTTCTTTGCCCTTTCCCATACTTTATTACTTTGCACTTGCTAGGGTTAAACTCCAGTAGCCACTTGTCAGACCAGACCTACAGCATGTCCAGATTAATTTGTAGCCTTTCATTGTCCACGTCTGCTTGTATTCTTATTAGTTTCACGTCGTTTGCGAGCAGGTATACCTGTGACTCTATCTCTTCTGTCATGTCACTCACGTCTACAAGTAACAGTACCGGTCCAAGTACTAATCCCTGTGGAACCTCTCGTCACCTGCACCCATTCCGACACTTCTTCACGGACAATCACTCGTTTTCTTCCTGTCAGATATGCCTTGATCCATTGTAGTGCTTTCCCTGTTATTCCTGCCTGCTCCTCTAGCTTTTTTACCAGTTTCTTGTGCGGTTCTTTGTCAAAAAGTTTTCCTACAGTCGAATATGCAATCTACCTATCATTCTCTCTCCTGCCTTTTTTTTGAGTGCGTGCGTGCGTATGTACGTACGTACACACAAATAGGTGATTACACACACGAACTTACGTACGTCCGTGTGTGCATTCACCTATTTGTGGTTTCAAGGGTCAATTTGTAGCTCGTGTGCGTATGTATCAGGTAAGTAAGGAAGATCATGTGTGTGAAGCTAATTTATAATTAAAGAAGGCATCGGCCCCTACAACCACAATTAGGTGAACAAAATTAGAAGAGTACAATCTTCCCAACATATACAACAGTTATAGCCTAAACGGCCTGCCATCACCAGAATCCGCAACTCATAGAAAATGGAAGATGTGAACGCTTGCACAGGCATAACCCTTTTTATTTTACATGGATTGTTAGTTCTTGGAAAGCCATACTTCAAAGAGGTAGGAAGGACTTTGCATTTTTTTTAATGTAATACATAATTATCAATGTTTTGGTGAAAATTTGTCACAACTGTCAGAAATTTTATTCTTTGGAAACGGACTGTTTTCATCTTTTTATAATTTAGATTGAATTTTTTGTTTTAGATATGATGCTGTTATATTATTCCTTAAGAATAAAATAATTATGATGAATCCTTTTTGTTTACGAGATTTCCAGCATTTTTTCCCGATCCTTAAATAGGCTGCGCCAGGACTGATACTGCATGGTAGGGCGTCACTGTTGGATAATAATAATGAGATTATTTTGACTTTGCATTATGCAAGCATTGGTTACTATTTGCCCTGGAGAGCAGAGACAGTCATTTTGTACTAAATTTAGCTGTAGTCGTTGGTGTCTCGAGTTTTTCATTGAGTCTTTGCAGGTGAGTTGCTGAATGATTGGTATTATTGTCAGACTTCTCTGGAACAGAGAAGAGATACCTGATAATGTATGCATGGAGGATACTAGGACTGGCTCCTAACCTATACCCTGCTATAACAATGTATACATGAAAGAAGGAAAGGTACCTAGGGAGTGGCAGAGCGCATGCAATTGTATAAGGGGAAAAAAGGACAAGAGAGCGTGTAAGAATTATAGGGAGTAAGCCTTTTGAGTATATCTGGTAAGATGTAAGGTAGAATATCCTTCAAAAGAGGATGCTTGATGCCATTGAGGGGCTCTTGATCTAAGGAATTGGTCCACCGGGTGGTGGACCACATGGTGGGCCACTTGGTGGACCACTGGGCCATCTAGTGGCACATCAGGTGGTTTAGCTGAAGATGGTTTTGAGAGTTAACGCACCCGCGGCCCGGTCCCAGACCAGACTAGACCTCCCGGTAGACGACCTGTGTAATCAGACTGTTGGCGTTCGCTGCATGGAGTCCAACTTATGCACCATAGCCCGGTTGTGGTGCATAAATTGTTTTCAAGTTCCCACTTGAAGATGACCAGGGACTGTTGGTAAATTCCCTGGGAATGGTGTTGAAGAGTCTTGGTCCTCGTACACTCGTCGTTCCTGCTTTTCAGTGAACGTATTTTGCGCCATCGGCATAACCTTTTCTTTCGTAGCGTGTGATTTCGGTGTAACGATTTCAGACAAATTCCTTTAGAATTTTCCAGTAATTCCCAGTAATTTAGATGCTTTACTAAATTTACACCTGTAGTAAAGGTTCTCTCTACGTTATATGGGTCAGCATTTTTATCCCCCATAAAAGGGGTTGTTAGTATGCAGTAACATCCCAGCCTAAGGAGAGAGAAGTGACTAGTGACATTAACATTGTTGTGAATATAAGATCCTCCGAGATTATCACTGCCAAGTTTTTAATATTAAACTCCCGCTCTGTTGAGTGATTCAGATTTGTTGTGTTCTTCCTTCCAGGTTTTAATTCCTCAGCTTTTCCATATTGGTGTAACTGAAATTTGTCTTCATTGAGGTCTTTGAACCGTCACAGGTGTTTATACACAATTTAGAGAAAGTGCCTCACCTAGCACATGTTCCCAGAAGTAGAACCAGCTAAAAGAGATATAGTGACCGGGAGACATACTGCCAGGAATTGTCATGTTGATGGAAAACGAGAAACTTGAATTTATACCCAAATAACCCGCACGTAGGATGTTGAAACTTGAGACGTTTCGGTCCGACTTGGACCACCAAGTGGTCCAGGGTCCACCTGGTGGTCCACTTGTCATAAGTTTGTCTTCTACGTGCGCGTTATTTAATTATTGTTACAATCACGGTATTGTGCCTTTTTATTCTTGGCACTGAAATTGTGTTGTGCGAATTAATTTCTGGCATCATATGGAATATCTTCAGGGGTCAAGGCGTTACTTCAAGGCCAGTGTAAGTGACCAGTCGTACCAATTTTATGCAGAAAAAAATGAGAATTAACTGTAATAATTATTAACCAACTTGTGGAGAAATATTTCCATAGCAACATTTAGTTCAGCTGATGCTTTTAAAATCTAGAAGCACGAGACGTGACAAAAGCAGAAATCTAACACGTGTTAATAAATAAAATTAATAGAAACGTGTACATGGGGATACTGTAGTAGTTTACAGCAACATAGGCAGCAGCAGGAGTACAGATTCTGTGCTCTCACTCCGCAGCTTCTCTAATAAATGAAAACAAATTGATTGTAGCGTTTTTCAAGAATTTATATAAAAAAAAAAAAATAGACAAAATTACAAATAACTCTATTATTCATGAAACAAGTTGAGCAAAAGTCATTCCTAACTTGTGGCATGTGGCTTCGTTGGTAGCACACTCGGCTAGCATACCAAGTGTCCATGGTTCGATCCCCGGCACGTTGGGCATGTTTCCTTACACCTGCTGCCCCTGTTCACCTAGCAGTGTTAGTCGACTGTTGTGGGTCGCAGTCTGGGGGACAAGATTCGAAGACCACAGTGGTAATAAGACACAGTCCTCGATGACGCACTGACTTTATTGGGTTATCCTGGGTGGCTAACCCTTTTTTCCCCGGGTTAAAAATACTAACAAAATCTTATCTTAACTAGGATAATGGTGATTATGAAGAGGGACGCAACGTCACCGCTAAACATAGACAGAAAACGGATCAACTTAATTTAGGTGGGGGTGACTAAATCAAAAGATGAACTATATCATCATACGAGCCGTTACAAAAATAGAAGACTTCGAAGGAAAACTAGAGAGGTTCGTACAGGAGTTGCCTGTTCAGTCAGATGTAATGACGATGTTATCTACACGTGGCAGGAAGTAATAGCCTGCTTGAACAGACCTCCAATTAGACTGCAGAAAAAATGGAAACTGCTTACATGAATGGAAAAAAAGTGTGGTTTATGAAACTTGTGTTAGGAAACTGGATTTTTCATGGCTCTCAATGCCTCAACGCTCTTATTGATTACTCCTAAAATAGCGATTGTGTTTATACGTAATTACGTAGCTCCCTGGATAAAGGATAAATATAGTGATGACCTCGGTTTTTTTCTTCTGCCGTTTTTTTTGCTTTGTTTAGTAACTAGAATGCCTGCTCTAATAGGCGTCAATTTTTCAGTATTTATGTATATTCCTTTATGTATAAGGGGGATTTGGCAACAACCCCTAGCTCTCTTCAAGAGGGAACTCCACAGATTCCTCGACACAGTTCCCTTAGTGCACACGTTGGACTATGAGTGGCAGGCACTAACAGCTTGATCGATCAGGTCAGCATCCAGGAGGCCTGGTCTAGGACCGAGCCGCGGTGACAGTGACCTCTGGAGGAGACTCCTGGCAGACTCCAGGTTATTGGGCTCTATAGGTGTCGGTTTCATTAAAAATGGGAGGGGAAGGATATTGCTTAACCTTCTGGAACTTTAAGAATTAGCGTATCTACATGAAGCGCCTTACATCTGTTCTCTCGTCACTAATGATTTCCTTAGTAGTTGCAACTCAAAACCAAACACTATTACTTTTGAAGTAATTGTGTGTGTGTGTGTGTGTGTGTGTGTGTGTGTGTGTGTGTGTGTTTATAATTCGCACAACAGGCGAAATATTTGAAACTTGTATCTCATGCCAGAGGAGGTTCGAACCTACGATCTTTGAGACAAAGTAGGCAGTACTATCCACACCAAGGCAGACTAGACAATACTGCGCCAAGAAGCTAGGTGTTTATTCCAGAGCCGCTGACACTCGTGCAGTGATTATTTTTTTTCTCTCTCCCACATGCAATGACTAACGAAAGATATTCTAATATTGTGTGTTCTCTTAACTCGCCGTTCCATGATCCTGATTGTTTCCTCTGTGGGTACCTCAACCACTCGCTCTTCCCTCTCCTCACCCACAAGATATCTTGTATACTCTGGCTCTGGATTCAGCAGTGTTGGATTTTTTTTGATCAGGTTCTTGGTGTTCGTCAAGCAATGCTTATTTTTGTGTCCTTTAGAAACGTTACTGGATATATTGCTGACGGGAAGGACTAGGACTATGTAGTCTCTTGTGTTGCTGATGAAATGTGGTGGGAACTGTAGTATACCAGCACGTGGATGATGTATTCACATTCTTTACGAAAATGCAATCTGGATATCTTGTATGCTCCGGAAACTCGTACGCCCCTCTTGGTTCCGGTGTCGTGGTACAAATGGAAGTGTGAGAGATCGTCCTTGTTGGAGGGCTACCTGTATATTTTAAATATAAGTCTATCTGCAGTTGATGCTGTTGAGAATGTTCTGGATCTGGAGTCTCTCTCATTTTTTTAATTAACCATATTTGTGTTGGGATGGCAGGAAGAATATGAACAGTTTCAGGGTGCGTTTTGTAGAGATTGGCACTGATAGGCAGAGCCCATGGCCATCCCAAAAAATCAGAACTTACGTTCCCAGCAGATGTATCAGATCAACGAAGATTCAGTGCGTTATTACCTGTTAGTGACACCTTGATGGCTTGTGTGGTGGGCATATTCTCGTAACTGGCTAGTGGGGTCACCCGAGTGTTTGAAGTTTGCCTGGGTTATGGTGCCTACTCGTTAGGAAGGATGTTTAGTAAGACTACCTGTATACTTGGGAGAGGCACTATATATGTCGGAGGTAATGGGCCTTAGGGAGACGTTAACTTCATGAATTTTGAGTACCCCATAAATCAGGTAGGTGTAGGATTACTGGGTACAAAAGTTTCTTACCCTGTCCTCCTCACGGTCACTGCTACAGGTCTAGCTCAGAAATACCTTGGTGACCTCCAGCCACTGGTGTTCTTGTATGGACTTGTAATTGTTTTAGTCCCCAAGTAGGTCAAGGACCTTAGTGTTAGCTTACCCACTTTATACGTTGTAAGTCTAGTTCTCGCTGTATTAGGACTGAAGAGACCAACAGTGGCGAAACGTTTTCGTTATAACGTCTTAAATATGCACGCTTGTCTTTATTCCCACAGTATCAGTGTCTTAATTCTACTACCTCAGGATGTTTAGGCTGCACCACCATAGGTCCTGAAATGATCAGCTCTGCTTATCTCTTGAGATGTGAATATGCAGCTACTCATATTCTTGCTCTGTATTGCGAATACCGGCAGATCTAACAGTTTCAAGCATATGGAAGGAAACTCATGATAATGATGAGCTCTGACTGTTACCTCCTAACTATATGACCAGTTATATAACACTTAACACTGTCGTCCAACTAACTGCTCTTCACTGTTTACTTTGATTGTTCGCTCTTAGCTTTATGGATTTTGATAAATTGTTTCACTTCCTTGTATTACATACGCTACGTATTTCATTACATACGATACTTTATTATCACCTCTCTCCCTTTTGTGGTTTGTGGCTTCACTAGTTTTCTGTGGGTGGACGGGGATGAGAGATGAGGGGATGGAGGTGTTTACGTAGGCTGTGTACACTGCGCCGCGCCAAGGATCAGAGTGGTGGGGTCTGGGTATTACGATAGTGTGTGTGTGTGCTGGTTCAGACCACAGTCCTCGCTTGTGGTGGCCCAAGTAATAGTAACTAACTCTAGCCCCGCTCTAGCGAAACCGTAGCTACTCGATACTTAGTAAGTATAATACTTGACTATATTCTTATGTTGAAAATTGTATAAAATACCGACAAGTTGAAGCTTAAGATACGTGTGCAACAGTTGTGTATCTTTTATTGATGAAACGTTTCGCCTACACAGTAGTTTTCTTCATTTAAATACAAAGGGAACAGCATTAATGAAATAAAGATGATGTAATCAGTCCATCAACCTTGGAGAAAAAGTATTTGAGGTGTTCAGTCCCTCAGCCTGGAGAAGGTTCAGCTTCATGGTCTGGAACGATATCGTTCCAGACCTCACTTGTAGTGGGTACAGACTTCCCCTCCTCACTTGTAGTGGGTACAGACTTCCCCTCCTCACTTGTAGTGGGTACAGACTTCCCCTCCTCACTTGTAGGGGATCTTAACTCTAGTGTTTACCAACTTTTAGTCTTCTTATTCCCCCTCCCCTCTACCTCTCCCACATTTTACTGAACACTGAGGGCTGGGTCTTCCATTAAATAAACTTAAACATGAATTCTTCCAAGACTTTTCTTCTAAGTTCACTAACATTAATGCAATAAAACAGTTTTAAAATCAGTGTTTTAAATTGCGTCTTATGGATCACATGGACGTTACAGATATGCTCATTTAATGTTTAATTTTGTTGGGCTAAATATTGTTACTGCTTGACTGTAAAAAAAATTCAACATGGATTTTTTTCCTAGCTCTATATGCCGCCTCTATAGCTGCTACCACCTTCCTGGATGTTAAAAACTGTTAGTGGGCGGCAACAACCAGGTTGGGACACACTGCTCTTCACGAAGGTTCAGATTGCTGGAGTGCCATTAGTCTTTATCAGATAGTCTCAGTAATGATGATATGATCGACTGGTTCCTGCAAGATGATGTGTATGTCTTGATGTGATGTCTGCGAGAGCAGCAGTCACCGTCATCAATCATGATGTTATGAGGTGTGTGTGGGTGTGGGTGTTAGTTACCATTTTGTCCTAGGCATATGTCGATTAGACACTAGGCCTGGTGGGTGTGTGTGTGTGTGTGTGTGTGTGTGTTGCCTGTGTTACACATACCAGGCTGACTGGACGAGCACCACTGATTTTTTTTATTACCATGTCAGTTTCCCACCAAGGTAGTGATCCAAAGAAGGAAACTCATTCACCATCATTTATTCTGTAGCTGTTTTGCCAGAATTGCACAGGCATCATCTGAATAACCCTCCGAACTGCAATAATATTTATCCTTCAGAATGCAGGCACTATTCTTCCCACTTCTTGAACTCAAGCCCGGCTAATCTTTTATAGTGAGTTAATGAATGCTTCCTCGCTCACATTCCAACAGCATGCCAAATCAGAAAAAAAGCTTGTCTGCTATCGCTTTGAAGAAATACACTGACACAAGGCTGCTGGATGCTCAAGCACCTACCACTGAGATACGCCTTCAGCTCCTCCTCCCTCCAGTTTTTCTTGGGACATCCCTTACCTTTCTTTCCATCCACCCCACATTAATACTCCCTTTCGTTCTGGCTTATCTTTAAATGATGATATCGTCTCTACCCCACCTCCACTCTGAATAATTCATTTCATTCCTCCACACCTTCTTGTAATGCCTACACTCTTCATTCCCTACGTAATTTTTACACCATACACTCAGACCTGAAAAATGACTTCTCTAATGCCTCCAGTATCTTCATATTTAGAATGCCTGTAGCATGGAGGGACAAGAGCTAGAGCTGCTAACTAGCCGCTGGTTAGGTCAGGGTTTTCCTATAAAAACTTGCTATTTTATTAACGTGTCCAGGTGACACAAATTCCTCATGACCCTCAGTAGCCAGATTGGTACTATAAGAGGATGATAAACTGAAGTAGCACTGTGCTGCGGGTTCCAATCCATTTCAGATTTCCTCTGAGAACTTCCCCTCAATCTACCTGTTGCTGCTCTTGCAACATTGCATAGCTCCTGATGACGCACGGAGACGTGTGAAAGATCTTGAGCTGAAGATTTCCATCCCCCCGTTGCTTGTCTTGCATTGTTAAGATCGCCTGTCTGCGATTGTATTGATAATGTGAGAAATCACTAAACGCTTGGAATTCTACTTTTTTTTCACAGTGGTTGTTCTGCATATTGTGATATCACCTGTTTACTGTACTCTTATTTGCATATATATGGGTGTGCGCGCGCGCTTGCCCACAGCTTGAGCTTGCTGGTAACTGTGCCAAGTACCTTCCCGAAGTTTGTGGTGTCTATACATGTTGCAAGCTGCTGAGAAAGATCTGAAGACAGAACAAAACTCCTGGAGCTACTACCTAACTTCACCTCGTACCGTAAAGAAATGTATACAGTTTAACAAAATTCTCTTCGTTTGTGTCTATCCAGTATTAATGAAAATAGATTTCCAGATTAACTATTAGAGCTTTTCATGCGTTTTCACTGTATTTAAGTTTTCATTCCGAATTTCAGTTTATTTGATACAACTCTTATTTTGAATGGGTTTCAAAATTTTGTTCATAATTTCTCCTATACATGAAGAGCTATAGAGGTTATTACTTGCTTCAGAACCGAGAAACTTATGTTCACAGAACATTTCTTCAGTTCTCAAATACTTCCACAAAAAAAAATTAAAACTATTAAAGGACTCGACCCCTGCAACCACATTTAGGTGAATACGTGCACACGTAGGCATCCGTACATACACAGTAGTTTACATAAATTCAGACAACAATACGTACAGACTCACGAAATCGTAATGCGACGATTGCAAAGTGTACGGTACGGGCAGGGATGGGAGTTTTACGACTCACTAGCCGTGAGTTCAATTCCCGCCCGCACCGTGGTTTAACAATACATACGCTCATGCGCACACACACACACGCAAGTGTACATGCACCCCTATGTACACATGTATGTACACGCAAACAAATTTTTATATATTAGATTTTTATTTACCACGTTGCGCTATCGATTTTGCATTCATTGAAGTAGAAGAGTCTGGGTTTATGGATATGGGGATACATTTCTCGTTATATTAATGGTATATAATACTGACACGTTGACATATAACACACATGTGCAGCACCTGGGTATATAGTAACAAGACGTTTCACCAGCAGCAGGCGAAACGTCTTGATAGTTACGATACCCCGATGTTTACCTGGAGTCGCATCCGGAGGTACCGCCCCCGCGGACCTGTTCCACACCAGTCCTCCTAGTTGACAGCTAAGGGTTTGTTGATAATTCCCTTTATGCATGAAGTCGTGGTCCCTTAAAACTGAATTATGTGTGTGTGTGTGTGTGTGTGTGTGTGTGTGTGTGTGTGTGTGTGTGTGTGTGTGTGTGTGTGTGTTCCCTGCTTGCACCGTCTGCCAAGCCTCTTGTGTTCATAAGTAATAATTTCGGTGTGCAGGTTTGGGACCAATCCCACTGAGTTTATGCTGTAAAGGTTCTCTGTACATTTTCCAGCTCAACAGTTTCACCTTCCTTGAAAGGGGCCATTAGTACACAGCAATACTCCAGCCTAGAGAGAACAAGTAACTTGAAGAGCATCTAATTGGCTTGGCATCTCATGTTTTATAGTTTCTTGTTATACAATTCATAATTTTCTTGCAGTTGCAATATTATTATTTTGCTCCTTGAATATTAGCTCTTATGACATTATCACTCCCAGGTCTCTCTCATTTAACTAATGTTCTCTTGAATAATTTGAGTTTGTCTTGCCCTCTGAGCTTGCTTTTATTTTCTCCATTCTTCTATGGAGTAATATCTGAAATTTGTCTTCAATGAATATTATATTGTCAGTGGCCCAACTTGGTTTGTATCAGCTTGGAGGTCGCTGCATCTTCTGTGGATGCCACTTTCGTAGAGATTCTTGTATCTGCGAAGGATTATACAGTGCTATGGTGTACGTCCCTGTGTATATCAGAAATGAGAATGATTGAGATTAGTGGGGCGAGTATCTTGCCTTGGGGGACAGAACTTTCAATAATGTATTGAGATGTTAGGTAGTGTGAGAGTGAATTGTGTAAGATGGGCGGGCGGGCGGTCATGGATCACCACACTGAAGCCACAGTGGTAGCACCTCTGGTGGTTCCCTGGGGAAAGTGGCAGATGCTGGAGAAACTGCGCTAACACCTGTCTTCACTAATTTAATATTTTGTCTGCAGCATACACATGAGAGATCAGTTAGTTTCTCTCTCTCTCTCTCTCTCTCTCTCTCTCTCTCTCTCTCTCTCTCTCTCTCTCTCTCTCTCTCTCTCTCTCTCTCTCTCTCTCTCTCTCTCTCTCTCTCTCTCTCTCTCTCTCTCTCCTCTTTCTCCCTCTCTCTCCCTCCCTCTCTCTTCTCCTCTCTCTCCCTCCCTCTCTCTTTCTCCCTCTCTCTTTCTCCCTCTCTCTTTCTCCCTCTCTCTTTCTCCCTCTCTCTTTCTCCCTCTCTCTTTCTCCCTCTCTCTTTCTCCTCTCTTTCTCCTCTCTCTTTCTCTCTCTTTCTCTCTCTCTTCTCTCTCTCTCTCTCTCTTTCCCTCTCTCTTTCTCTCTCTTTCTTCTCTCTTTCTCTCTCTCTCTCTCTCTCTCTCTCTCTTTCTATATATATATATATATATATATATATATATATATATATATATATATATATATAGGTGGTCCACAAAAACGCAAGTTTAATTTTTTCTATCGTCGTTGTTTTAATTTTTGGGGTTCATTTAGGGTGCCTTAATGACCTCAGCTTATCACCCTGCACTTCCCTCATGAAACAGGAATTCTCATTTCCTCTATTAAAAATGATGTATCGGAAAGTGTAACCAATAGTAATAATAATAATAATTCCATGGAGAAGCGAGTTACAATACTTGTTCCATAACCAATACTGTGGTAGGAAGCGAATTGAAATGGCGGGAGCAAGGGGCTAGCAGTCCGTTTTGTACCTAGTACGAGACTAAGACTAAGAAGAATTTTTAAAGGTTTGAATGTGCGTTGATGTACAGGTAAGAAAGGAATGATAATATGTCAGGCCGATTGTCATATCACTAAGGGGAAACAAAGCTAAGATGGCTGGATGAATTTCCGTATTGTGTATCTGAGAGAAGTAAAGCAGGAGAAGGGGTAATAGTAAACGATCAGTTATGTAAAATATGATGGGGGTACAAACATTTAAATTCAACAATTATGTGGATTAGAATGAGATTTTGATGAGCGAAGTTGTTTATAATAAGTGTTTATGCCTCTAGGGACAAGAGGAATATAGAGGTGTTCAGTAAATGTTAGTGCAATTATGAAGTTAGCGAGAGAAAAATTGTTGTGGGTGAGCATAATGTTGAAGTAGAGGAGACCATTGTAGGAAGTCTCGTTATGTATACGCTGAGATGTGTAAGTTTTTGTGTGTATATGTACCGGGAGATGGGTGGGTGTGCGTGCATATGTGTGATTACTGATGATTGTTCTTCCTTGTAATCACGCAGGCATGAGAGTTCTTTACACATTGAGTTTTAAGGGTTAGTTTTAGCTTGTAAGTTTTAGTACTTGTATGACAAGATCGTTGAATGACCTCATTGTTCAAAGTATTCTGTAAATAATACAACTTTTCTTCAGAGACTGTGGCTACTGGAAAGACCAGATTTACTGTCGAATCTTTTCAATCATCCATAATATGGGGGATTGCAAGACTCTACAACAAACGTAACGAACGGGTTGGATCGTTGGGAACATAGTGAGTGCTTTAAGCGTACATTATTTTCTGTCCTTGACGGTAAATACTGTACAACAAATTATTTATCTTGTATCTTGAATTATCCAACATTCCAAGGTTGTTACTAGGGCACTCTTACCCAGCTTCTTACTGGTACACTAATAGCTGCTAATTAATTAGTGAGGAAGTAGGATCTTAATTGCATCTTGATCATCTCAGTGGCTCATTAAGAGTTTCCTGAAAATTCATTGTTTATGAACCTGGACCCTGATGGCACAAGGTTACTCAATACAGAACTTGGCGCTCTTCGCCGCTAATGTGGCGTCGTCTTGGTGGCAGTGTCGCCAGCCATTCTAGGAAGTAATGTATATAATGGTTGTGCGGAAATGTGGTGCCTTTGTTTCTCTGCATATTTTTCAAATCTTTATAGGGTTTCCAAGGTAGTACCTATAATTGCTGTGTGCTGATGACTTGTCAGATCCTTCTGTCTGGTGGGGACTGGGAATTGGTAGTAATTTATTACTCTAATTATAATCTTGATGTTTGGCTAAGTGTTTGTCCTTCAGTGTATTCAGCTGATTTTTCGTCTGTCACTGACTGGTATGCGGTTGTACAAGTATATACCTGCTCCTCCCTTGTATGGGATAGACCTTGATAATGAATGCCGACAAGTGATTTAAAAAGACACGTGAGCAAACAGTAAGACACTGGAAAGCGTTTCGGTCGTGGGACTTTGATCACTTCTTGTTCATGGTCCCAGAACAGATAAGTTTTCTAATATATGGCCTAGTGTTTGCTCACCCGTTTTTTTTAAACCGGCCCTTATTGCTAATTTGGCAGCTTCATCTACAGCCTCGTTCCCTCTCATGCCTTAGTAACTCAGTGCCTCGATAGTTATCAGAATATTCTTGATAAGTCTTGTATTAACGTTTGTAGAATTACTGACAATATGTTAAGTAAAATGACACTAGTGCAACTAATGTGACATTTTAATGTGGCAAGGTTTCGCTCTTCAGCTTTGTCAAGTCGTTACAAACAATACATGGACACAGAGGGTATATTTGCCCAACCTATTTTTGTGCTACCCAAGCATAAAAATAGGTTGGGCTGACTTTTTCTACCACAAGTATCACTACCACCTCCACTAGTATTACAACTAGTACACCTTATTCGAAGCCTATATATACCCTCTGTGTCCATGTATTGTTTGTAAAGGCTTGACAAAGCTCCTGGAGAGCGATGCGTTGCCACAATAAAATGTCACAGTTGCACTTGTGTCCTTTTACTTAACATTGATAAGTCTTATTTTGTCTTGTGGTTCAATGTGTTAAAATGATAAAAAAAAAATGATGGCTTCCTTGTAACGAGCCGTGGACGCTGTTATGAAGCCTGGCTTGTTGGTCTCGGGAGTTCCATTTACTCCACTCTCAGTACTGAATGGTGTGCAAGACGCCTCTTCCCACTGGACTGTCCATCGTGATGGATTCTGCCTACCGTACTTTTGTTATGGTTTACCGCACCATGTGTACTGTACTGTTGGATCAAGCTTGATTCTACGTGGTGCAGTAGCGCATGTATCTGTACTGCAGATACATACTTACTGAGGGACACAGGTACAGTATTTCTTCTGGTTCATGTCTGCGTTTAATTGCAAACCAATTTCCCTTTCTTCATCAGTCGTGTTTTAAAGCATTGGCTCTGATCCAGGTAAAGAAGAACTAGAGGCTGGTTGATAGGTGAAGCAGTATTTTCTTTGCAAATGAATCTTTCTGCTGAAGAATCTTGCAGTCATTTACATTTTCAACTGGATTTTGAGGGCAGGAAGCTGAACCTAGTGAGAAGAAAGATGGTGCTACCTCCAGGGGCGGATCTACTATGAAACTAATGAGGCTTAATTAAGCTTCAGGGCTTCAAAAATTTAGGTCCGCCACTCGCTACCTCCATTCACTCCTTGTTTGTAGCGGAAGTGTGGATCAGGGCTGGAGCCCCTTAAACAACGAGGCAGGAAGTGTGTAAGTAGCTCTGTGATTATTAGCGATTGGGTCTGTCAGGATTTTCATGCCCTTGATTCTGGAGAGAGTTGAAGATGTGATATAATCCACCTGTTGAAACATGAGCCTTTTATTCATAGAAACGTTAGAGTATTGAAACGCGGCAGTTCATTCCTGAAGTATACCTGTAGAGGGTTTCAGGAGTCAACGCCCCCGCGGCCCGGTCTGAGACCAGGCCTCGTGGTGGATCAGAGCATGATCAACCAGGCTGTTACTGCTGGCCGCACGCAAACTGACGTACGAACCACAGCCCGGCAGGTCAGGTACTGACTTTAGGTACCTGTCCAGTGGCTTCATCGTTGTGTTGTTACACCACTAAGTGAACTGTACTCACCAATTTGTAGTTGCAGAGGCCGAGTCACAGCTCCTGGCCCGACCTCTGGTGTATCCACATCACTCGTGCAAGTAATGAAAACAAGGACATCTGATGAATACAGGGAAATAAAATGGACATATGCATGTCAGAAACCTTATTAAATGACTGTGTATTAGAAGTAACGAGAGGCCGTTCTTACAGTCAGCAGTAACGAGAGGCTGTCCTTATAGTCGGCAGTAACGGGAACTTCCAATTATTGCGCAGATGACTGCTGGTGTCGCGATATCAAAGATGCTGAGTTGTCGCTAACTAATTGTTGTTACCTGAACTCTTATTTTTAATTATATATACTTGTATATTTATATAACGCCAGTGACCCTGCTTTGGCACACCCCTACATAATTCTTAGCTTTATATGCTGGCTTGTATTTCTTTAGGTTTTATGAATAAGATTAATGAAGGAGAGAGACAATAAGTGTTGTTTTGTAGTCCCTACTCTGGTCACCTACAGTATCCATGTATGATACGCCAATTTGTATAATCTAATAGTTCACAACATTGCCTCCACAGTTCAAGAGGACGTCTTGTAGGAACAAATCTTGCTTCCTTGTTACTAAAACTCGCTTTTATACACAATTATAGATTCATACCAAAAATTTGTACAATATAACTGTTCTGCCGAGTTTTTCTAAGAGGGAGGAGGGACGAATTTTTTTTATGTAAACAGTTTGTTACAGCTAACCATGTTTGCCTTTCTCTTCTGGTGTTCGGTGTCACCTTGTGTATATTTTCGACCGTCGTGGCTACTGGTTTATAGCATCACTTTCTCTTAACTGCTTGAGAGAACGAGTCATTAGCACAGTATGTAATTTAACTTGCAGATGAGGTATCTGTGCTGGGGATTGTGTGGTCTCATGGTGGTACTGTGATGATAAACATCTAGTGAATCATTACTCTACTGAATCATTACTCTACCACCACACTCCCTTCACCTGTTCAAGTGACCATTTACATGACACCATGGAGTTAGCTGTTGCCACCATTGTAAGCACAGTGACGAGTCTCGTGTTGTACGTGCATAAACGTCATGCCTTGGAATTCAACATTGCTTCAGCTGCGGACATACTAGGCGTTTAACTGTGTTTTGTGCTTAATAAGACACAGTCCTCGAGGAAATAACACAGACAGTCCTCGATGACGCGCTGACTTTCTTTCGGGGTTAAATATTCGGATAAAATCTTACGTTATCTTAGGCTAGTTAGTGTTATGTTATTTGCACTGTCACAAGAATGACGGTCGCTACTTCCATGTGTGGCGCACTTGATTATATTTTTAAAACATCGCTTAATCTATTAACAAGTATGAGATCATTCACAGGAGGAGGTAGTGGAGTTAGATTAGGTATCTTCAATGTATGTTTGCTTGTATATGGGGGCAGTAGGTGATAAGAATTTTATGGGCGGTTGCGTTTGTAAGAGAATGTGTAATGGGGCTTCGGTAAAAATATATAGGTCTATTAATATCATTGGTATGTGCCGACTGCGACAGAAGCTCATGTAATATACTAGACAGGTCAGTATACCACCAGACCCCCCCCCACCAAAAAAAAAAATCTAACAAAAGATCTGTAAACGGTTTTTCATAGTCTACCAAAATCAGACCACCGGAAGAGTAGTCTGATTCTGAAAATCAGGAAGTGTGCTGTAGCTTCCTTGTTTTCGTCTATTGTAGAAGTAGAATTATTGTATCTAACCTAGGGTTTTAAGGCTTGAGGAATTCATTGGTGCCAATAGAATTAAAATCTGTCTACTCAGACCTTTAAATCAATGATTGAGGCCAACAGTCGTGAACGAACGCACCAATACCAATAACCCTCGTATTATTTTGCCTGAAAAACAATTTTAGGGCCAGAGAATGGAAAATCTTTTATTATTTTTTTTTTCAAAATATTTTTTGACACTTTTCAGAGTAATATATTTCAGAGAGTATATTGAAGAATTTAGTGAAACATATTACTAAATCAAAATCTCAATCAGTTAATGCAATAGTAAAAAGTTAACCTAATATTTTACCATCTCAGTTTAGTCCTCAAAAGTGTCCTCTAGTTCCACTGAAAGCTGGTTGTGCGGATTTTCACAGAACGTAAGTTAACATGATGCTCAAGCAGAAGTACATAGAAGCCCATATCTTTTGCAAGTGCAACGAGGGGTACTGCAACCAATTTCACATTTGCAATGCATAATATTTTTTGATAGTGATAAGTACAGCATTCATATCAGACATCATGGGTACAAGTTGATTGTCTTCGTGTCTTACGTCACTTCCAAGGATCAGTATCACTTTCCCATCCCCATCATGTCATAGGCTACAAGTTCACACTTAAACAATGGAATCTGGTGGAAGACTCGGTTGTAGTGGGACGTTCGGTCATAAATGATTTTGCGGAGACCACTTTCTTAGTATATCATAAAGCAAGAGTGCTAGATACATGCTCTTCCCACCAAACATAATAGCCTTCGCTTGCTTGCCGAGGTTTGTATGTCATGTGGTTCTTGCTTGGTAAGGTGAATGCATTTACATAGCCTTGGAGGACTGAATCACCTTTCATGAGTTTTCGTTGGCTAAACTGAGCATGACAGAAAGCAAAAACAAATGTTAAAAATATCACCATGTAGGATCCATGCTGGACTGCAGTCATTAGTGGGCTCGACAGAGCCACAGATAATAAGTCTTACTTCCCCATCCCCACTCACCACCACAGCAAATGTGTTAGCAAATGTGCGAAAAAGAATAAAATATCAGGAAAAACAATGAAATATCAGAAAAAGAATAAAATATCAGGAAAAACAATAAAATAGCAGGAAAAACAATGAAATATCAGGAAAAACAATGAAATATCAGGAAAAACAATGAAATATCAGGAAAAACAATAAAATAGCAGGAAAAACAATAAAATATCATAGGTGGTCTCGTTGAATCATTTGCAGTGTTGGAGCTTTTACCGAGACGCACATGCAGCCAGTTTAGATTCGACCAAAAAAAAAAGAAAATAGGCCACAAGGGGATGAGCTTGGTTTGCATGTTAGTAGCTCATTTGCACCAAGCTACTTACCACAAATGATGTAGTCGAAGTTTAGCGGTTAAAATTAAAAATCAGTATGTAGTTGTTTGTAAACTACCGGATACAACTTCATAGCAATTCAGAGATCAGCTACTGGAAATTGAGCACTGCCTTGAAAATCTATCAGACCCCAGTTCCAGATACCTTATTGCTTGGTGACTTTATTTTAAGACATCTAAAATTGTAGAATATAGCAAGGACTGGAATAGCAGAGAGCTCCTGGAGCCAGTCTGGATGAACAGTCTCACACATCAGAATTATTAAATCTCTGCTGTAAATTTACCTTAAGCCAGTAAGCAGCAGAACTGATCATACTAAGAAATACTCTCTATCTTATATTCATGAAGAATGAGTACTTGGTCGGGTACGTAATGGTGATGAAGACCGTAATCTCCGACCACAACATAGAGGTTTATACCTGTATACAAACTGACCTGGGTCAGCTAAACATGGGTCATGAGGGACAATTCAATAAATTCAACTTCATCAGGAAGAACTTCCACTGGGTTGAAATAAATCGTGACCTTAATGTAATCAACGTGGATCTGAACCAGTTTCTCGGGAGGATGAGCTCGTTGGGGCTTCGTATGCTTCAGGCACATATATACATTTGCAGGAATGATGCAGATGTGTGCGTGTGTGTGTGTGTGTGTGTGTGTGTGTGTGTGTGTGTGTGTGTGTGTGTGTGTGTGTGTGTGAGAGAGAGAGAGAGAGAGAGAGAGAGAGAGCGTGCGTGCGTGTGTGCGTTCTGGCTGGCTGGCTTTCACGGTGCGCGAAGATATATAACATCGTTTCAAAAACAGCAGAATCACTGAAGCACTAAAGGGAATTATGACTAGAGAAATAAAGAACATGGAAATTCCAATTTATTGCATCATATGAAGTCCAGGAGAGACGGGGAAACAAAGAACTAAAAATGAAATTAGAAGAAATTCCCCCCAAAATTTTCTTATGCAAAATTCGGAGCTAAAACCGCATCTAGTAGAAGGTCCTTACTTAAAGATGGAACGTACATGGATGACAATAAAGAAATGAGTAAAATACTGAGTCACACACACTCAAGTGTTCAGTGAACACCTTTCATTAGTCTAGAGATTGACGACCCAAATGAGTTGTTTTTCATCAGCGACACTCAAAACACAGCTGACGTAGCTCTGAACCCAGCTGACCTTGAAGCCATTAATAGCATACTCATACATTCTGCCCCAGACCCTGACTCATGGGACTCCATGTTTATAAAAAATTGCAAGAAACTATTATCTTCTGCCTCTAGTATTCCATGGAGGAGCCTGGAAAGAAGTGCCATCCCACAGTCATAAAAACTACCAATATTGGCCCACTCCATAAATGTTGCAGTGAAGTAATTGTGAAAAACTATAGTCATAGACCAATAGCACTAATATCACACATCAAAATCTTTGAATGGGTCCTGAAAAGCAAGATTGCCAATCACGTAGAATCACAATAATTATACAATCCAGGGCAGCATGGGTTTGCAGCAGATTGTTCCTGCCTTTCACAATTGCTAGACCCCTACAACATAATCTTGGGTGCATTAGAAGGCAAACTAAATGCAGTTGTAGTGAACAATGATTTTGCAAAAGCCTTCGACATGTGTAGTGTACAATGATTTTGCAAAAGCCTTCGACATGGTGTTAATAGCGCTCAAAATTCGTACAAAAGGAATAACTAGAAAAGTGGGTAGATGGATATACAACTACTTAACAAATGGAACCCAGAGAGTAACAGAGTGAAGTCAAAGGCTGTCATGGTAAAAAACTTTATTCCTCCAGTCACAGCACTCTCCCTACTTCTGTTTCTCTTTCTTATATTTGGTATAATGACATACGTCATAGAGCCTTCTTATCCTTTTCTGATATGAGAATTTTTGTGAGTGGCATCCATTGTGGACACTAAATCTTCCAGCAGATATAAAGTAAGTCTTCCAATGGTCCACAGACAACAATATGATCTTCAGTTAGGACAAATTTCAGTTGTTCTGCTATGGAAGAATTCAGGAAATAAAAATTAAACAGTGCAAGAAAAACTCGAATTGTTCGATAGAGCAGAAGTTTACTGTGTGGGACTTTGTAGTGACAATGTTAGAGGATCTCACATTCATAAATCATACGGAATCATTTTACTTAAGTGGTTAATACACCCCCAAACTCAAGCTGTATGTAATAATGCATTATTGTACGAATCAGTAGGATATCGATTGGATGCTGTTTTTGGCTGACTACTGCGTTTCCTTAATATTCTGTAACTTGCTTTATGTAAACCTCTGAGGTACCCACCTCCCCTTACCCCAGAAGGGTGTGAGGGGACGGGGAATAGGTGTTGGGGTCGGTGGTGGCCCCTTACTCTGTAACATGGATTACTTGGTTACCACTGATACCTTCTGCCTTGACTCGGAGAATTTCCCCTCTTCTCTGTTGCTGTCTTGCAACATTGCATAGCTCCTGACGACGCACGAGAGTGCGTAAGATCTAGAGCTAAAGATTTCCATCCCCATGTGACTTGTTATGCATTAAGATCGCCTGTGTGTATGTAATGTGTGTGTGTGTATATATGTATAAAGTATGTATATATATATATATATATATATATATATATATATATATATATATATATATGCAAAACAACCACTATGAAAAAATAGAAGAATTCCAAGCGCTTTCGTGACTACTCACATTATCAAGGAACTAAAGCGCTTGGAATTCTTCTATTTTTTCATAGTGGTTGTTTTGCATATTTTGATATCACCTGTTTACTGTGATCTTTTGCATATATATATATATATATATATATATATATATATATATATATATATATATATATATATATAATATATACAGCAGTGCATGTTATATTAACATCAAACAGTTTTCAGATACATAAATACAGGAGGCTTCAGTATATTATACATTGTGTGTGTCTGACCCACCATAAAGTACACAACCTTTGCATGGAGCTCCAGCTTCATGAACTAGGTGCGGAAATTCGAAAGAAAAAAAAATGGTTCGTAAGGAAATTATTCTTAGAGCTGAGATGAATGATAGTGTGAGGAGAGAGTACAGGAAGTGTACCTGATAATCTTGGAATTATAATCGGCTGTGGGAGCTTGATTTTGACATACACAATAATAAGAAAAATTGACAGGACGGATATGGGTAACCTGGAATATGAGGACCAGTGACAGAGGATGTAATTGAAGGTAAAAACACACATGATACTTAGAGACATGACAAGTCGCATGAGACGGGTACCAGTAATGGTACTTGATGTAAATGGGTGAGGTCAGCAGCTAAGACTGCCTATCGACACTAAGTGGTAGTTACGCTCACGTGGGCGTGACTATGTGCACGTGCACATCAATTAACTAACGGAAGCAGTTTCACAGGAAGTTGTTTGTAAGGCGTATTCACAGTGTGTGGGGAGGGGTGCGTGCGTGTATGTAGCGCTAGTGTGTTTGTGTTTCCTTGCTCATTTGTTTTATATTTGAGCGAGCACATTGGCTTTAGTTTGCTCTCGTGTTAATGACCGTTGGACTTCAACCACCTCGTTGTATCTTCCAATGTTCCTGCATGAAGAACATCTTTATAACGTGATGAATGTTTGAAATGTCGTATTCATCTTGTCGATATTGCATACCATTATCTTTACAAGTTCCAGAGTGTTGATGGTATTGAAGATGTCATGCACTTCAAGACTTTTGGGTACTGTAACTAAAATGTCGTCCAAGTACTGCATCCAACTGATCTAGGGATATTTATAATCCGTCTGGATTCTACGTCTTCCACATATAAATTAATTAGGACTGTAATAAAGGGTTAGCCCATGGCTAACTAGAACAGTTGTTTACTCCGTTGAAAACTAGAGCGGTTATAACGTACACAGAGTTCCATGAGGTCCACAATGTCCAGGCAACTCTGTCATCATTAATCTTACTGTGGAGATCAGCTGGCGTTGAAGTTCGTGAGTTTATCACTCAGGTGGAGATAACTCATGCAGCTAAGGTGGTCACCCGAGTGTTTCACGAGAGCTTGACTAATCATAACCAAAAGTTTCCATAAATATTTTACCAAAACTCCTGCCAGCTTGTGCAAGGAGCTGCCAGTACCGGCCGTGATGGGTCCCATAAATACTCATAAGAGGAATTACCAACAAACCCCTGGGCGTCTTCAAGGAGGAATATAAGATCTCTAAGTCAGTTACTGATCAACAGTTTTGTGGAACGTACTTTTGACTGTGTGTGGCTAGCACCAACACCCAGGATAATCAATCCAGCAATCGGTAGGTCTGGTCTTGAACCGGGTCGCGGGGGTCACCGACCCCTGGAAGCGACTACAGGTAGCCTACAGCTATACATCTAACAGACAGACATGATCAGACTTCAAATTAAAATAATTCTCAGTTATTGCAATAATATCAACACTTCCTGCACATAGTCTGGAACATTGTTCCAGACTATGGACCAAAACTCTTCTCCAGGCTGAGGGACTGACCACCTCAAAACTCAAGGATAATTGACTGATTACATCGTCTTCACATCTCTATTGCTTCTGCTTGCTCTTCTGTACTCGACTGATGAAGTCTACTGTGTAGGCGAAACGTTTCGAAATAAAGATACCTAACTGTTGCACATGTGTCTTATCAACCTGTCGGTATTGTATACTATTTTCATATTAGGGACAAGTTGTAAGGGAGTTCAACACAGATCAGATAGTATTCTTTTAGGTGCGAACGATAAAAATTAGGGATAAGTTAGGTCCACTTAAAACTAGACCTGGAGAGCTTATATTGAGACTGATGTGTGTTCAATATTAAAAAAAGAAAAATTCTGTAATCACAAAAGAAGATACAAATGATATCCCAATAGTTAATAATTAGAGATGTCCTAAAGACTAGTTATGTGGTATCCTAGTCACTAGAGGTAAGGTCATCAAACAAGTAGAACCATTAAATCTTAAGTCATCTGGCTTATTTAGAAATTGCAAAATTTAATTTATTGAGCCACTGTGCATAGCTGGTCTGTAGATAAATGGTTTAGAGGACCGACAAATTGATAAATCAGACACATGTGCAACACTTGGGTATCTTGACTGATGCTCTGTCGTACATTCGCCGGTGTAATCGTCCTGCCTGGGCCTTTTCCAAGAGGTGGCCCAGCCTTGGCTCACTGTCGAGGTAGTGTCTCAGACCAATGTCTGCCATGGGAGGAGGTACAATACCTCCTCGTCTTCCGGGACCAGCTGTTCCCAGGCGTAGCCTAATTTCCCGCCTCCACGGGGTTCGGAGGGAGAAGCTAGGCACCTTGGGCTGCCACAAACCCCGCCCACACTGGGCTCGAAGGGTGTGGCAGCTGCATAGCAGCAGACGATGTCAGGAGGTGCAAAGGCAGCAAGCACTGCAGGATCCTTTTGGAGTCACACTCCAGCTTTGGGAAGCTCAAGAATGCCTCTTGCTGTGTTGCTGCTGCTGCTGCTGCTGCTGCTGCTGCCATCACTCGTGAAAAGAATACAGCATATTCGCAAAGATGTGGCTTATATACTGTAGACAGGTGAGGTGAAGCAGTCGTAGGCGATAACACATTGGACAAATCACCATGTGGAAGTAGGTCATGCCAATAGGTTAGGCAAGTGAAGAATTCGTTGTATCAAGACCCCAAGATGTTGCTGTGTCTGACAGGACGGACACACACATACACACACACACACACACACACACCTCTCTCTCTCTCTCTCTCTCTCTCTCTCTCTCTCTCTCTCTCTCTCTCTCTCTCTCTCTCTCTCTCTCTCTCTCTCTCTCTCTCTCTCTCTCCCTCTATCTCCCTCTCTCTCCCTCTCTCTCCCTCTCTCTCTCTCTCTCTCCCTCTCCCTCTCTCTCCCTCTCTCTCTCCCTACCCCTGTCTTCAGTATATAAACCACTTCAATACTGTTAAGTGTTTTATATATCAAAATGAATAATAATGTAGTGTGATATTTGCACACCACATTGTAGAGTAGGCGGCGGCAGATCTGCAGGTTGTTGAGCTGCCAGTGTTCTTTAGTTAGAATAGTTCTACTGTTTGTGTAAATAATACCATGCAGGTTACAGGAACAACCAACTGGAAAGTGCATGTATTTCTTGTACTTGACGTGGAGAATCATTATTGTGAGAGAAGAGAGGAGCCGCTGTGGCAGTAACCGTAGCTAGTGGTTCGTCACGGTATATACATGTTAGAAGCAAGACGGTTCCCCTCAGACAAAATGAGGGAAGAAAATACTCTAAACCGAAGCTTTCTTGCGGTTGGTAGTAAACACTTTGGTGTTTGTTTTTAAGACGCCACCAAACGTAACAGATATGTGAAGAATGTGCAACCCAAACTTTCTCTTCAGGGAAATTGTTCTTTTTCGCGTGTGCTCGCGCGTGTATGTTTATGGGCACACGGGTGCGCGCGCGTGTGTGTGTGTACTCACCTATTTGTGGTTGCAGGGGTCGATTCATTGATCCTGGCCCCGTGTGTGTGTGTGTGTGTGTGTGTGTGCGCGCGCGCGCGCTCTCACCTATATATGTTCGTTTACTGCTTCACTCTCCGGATTTTTCCTTTTCCTGACAACTCTAAGGCTAAAGAAATACTTCCTAACATCCCTATGACTCATCTGAGTTTTCAGCTTCCAATGGTGTCCCCTTGTTCCAGTGTCCCATTTCAGAAACATTCTGTCTGTCTATCTTTTCAATTCCTCTCAGTATTTTATATGTCGTTATCTTGTCGTTCCCTGCCCCTCCAATCCTCTAGTGTCATCAGGTTGAGTTTCCTTAACCTCTCCTCATAGGGCATACCCCTTATCTCCGGGACTAGTCTTGTTGCTAACCTCTGCACTTTCTCCAATTTCTCGGTATGATACTCATCCTAAGATCCTTCTTGAGTGAGGTTTGCAGCCTTAGACCTCCGAGCTTGTGCTCCGTCTGCGGTCTTCTTTGTCTTTTCCCAAGTTTCATAACATTGCACTTGGTGGGGTTAAACTCAGGAGTCATTTGTCGGACCAGGCTTGTAGCCTCTCCAGGCTGCTTTGTAGCTTTTCCTGATCCTCATTAGCTTGTATTTTCGTGATTAGTTTTACGTTGTCTACGAACAGAGACTTCTGACTATCCCTTCTGTCATGTCATTCATGTATACAAAAAACAGCACCGGCCCTAAGACTGATCCTTGTGGAGTCCCATTTATCCCAGTCTGTTGTTTTGGGTTGAAATATCCAGTGACTAGTAACTTTGCTTTGCATACGGACTCATCTTGTTACGTTCGTTATATTGTCAACCATTGTTTCTTTGTCTTCATATTCCTGTTCTGGTCTCCTGCTATTTGGTGGTGGATTGCGTATCTACCTTAGATTCCCCAATCTTAATTTTACCCAATATGAGGTCATTTTACTCCTCAAAGCTCGACTGGTTCATGACTGATTATCAGTGTTTTTCCTTCCCTGTTTCTTCCTTCTTGCCTTGTTACTGGATGTACTGGTGGGGAATATTGGATCTATTCTCATATTAGCGAGTTTTATCTCATTGAGAGCTATGATTTTGGGAGTTGCCTCTTCTCTTTGTTCTTTCATTTCATAAATCGTGTTTGATATTCCATCTGTATTTGTGTACCATACTTTAAGTCCCTCCCCCCCTCTCTTTATGCTCCACATTGTTGCGGTTGGTGTGTTCATAGTTAAAGGGAAGGGATCAGTGTTATACTTGTTAATAGGAAGATGGCGGGAAGGTTCGGTAGGTATTTATTTATTATTATTGTGGAGGAAAAGGAGCTGAACCTGCTAATTCCCTCCCCCTTCCCATTTCCCTTGCTTCACCTTCCTATGTTTGACCGTATTTTATATGTTTCCTCAGTTGTTATCCTCTCCATTTGATTGTGCCCTGATCCAGGTATGCATACTGTTGTGCTGGTCAAGGATGCTTGGTCTGAAGATCCTGTCTCCTGCTGCTTCTGATGAGAGGGTCACTGTGCCCTAGGATTACTTCCTGATCCCCTAAAATCTTTTATTTGTTTTGTTTGCCTTTTCTCCTGTACACGTAATGAAATTTATTATCTCTTGTTCTTCCTCTCATCTCTCATTTCTCGACCCGTCATCTGCCGCCTCAAGTCCATATATAATTAGTGATCTCATAATTTTCTTCCCATTTTCTCTCCTGATTGCCTTGTCTGATGTCATCACTTCCCTTGCTGATTTATCGCCTGTGCTTCCTCACTCCTAAAAGCCTCTCGGCTAATGATTTTTTATCTTCCTTTTTTTCATTCTTGAGGCTTCTGCTTTTGCGTTACTCTCCATATCACCTGTCCACTCACTATCCTCCCTGGTTATCTCATGAGCCCCCTCAATTTTTTTTTTTGGGTCTCTGTTCAGCCATAAATGTATTTTTTCTTTGGTTCATGATTTCTTAAACCATGCTTCATTATTTTTCGCGTCAAACCAACTCCTGTTACATATAAATATTGCCACCCATTCTTCTTCCTCTTTCCCCTCCCGTTCTATTCCTCGACTTTTGATGTCTTATTTAATGTTACTATTGATTTCACCCAGAACGTTGGGACCATTAGGAAAATAAAATATATGTGCATACGTGTGTTTTCTAAGAGGCAGTGAGCGTTGCGTAGTAGGATGGGTCATGCTAGAATGACGTCGCACATGTGTAAGTCTTGTTTACAAGAGAGAGATGAATGAGCAGTGAGGACTTACTGCTACCATGGTGAAAGTGGTTGATGTTGAATGTTAAGCTCAAGTTGCAGCTTAACAAAATATAACCTCCCGGTTACACACTCATCTAAAGCTTTTAGGGAGCTGGGCTCGTTCCCACCATCATATATATTTATTTATTGTCTTATTTTTTATTATTATTTTTTTCACGGAAAGCGTATTTATATGGGAATATGACATTGTAAGTTTCATGGAGAGAGCCTTCAAAATAAAATAAAAAAATTGGAAAACAAATTTTTTTTTATACCAACACTCATGCATTCATTCCCACAGAAAAATTAGATACAGGAAAATGGTTTATGAAAATTCATTTTTTTTTAAGTGACAACTTTGAAATTTAAAACAAAATGAAATAAAATATTTTGATGAGAGTCCCGAATTCAAGAACAATGATTTCATGCATAATAATCAAAGAATTTTGAAGGTTCATCAATAAATAATCAATAAATAATCCAGATAACTTACTTCCCAGATAATGTGTATTGTCTTCAGAGTTATTTTTCTAATAACCGCCATTTTGTCCTCAGTTGCATAAAAATAATATTTATACGTTAAAACAATAATTAGTGTTGGTAAAAATATCTAGAAAAAAACACGAAAACAAAGTAAAATAAGCTAATATTTTTTTGCGCGAACTTGTATTCCGGCGAAATTCGTAATTTAATATAATTAAGCTTAGAAAAATCATAGAAACAAAAGTTAAGTACTAAAATATTCCTTGAATTATGCTCTATTTTTAGAAAGAAGAAATATGATTTTTTTTTTTTTTGCCAGAAACAGCTCCCCTTTCCCTTTTCTTTACCTCTCCTTGGCTTTCAGGTTTAATAAAATAAGATTGTCACTGGAAGAGTCACCCCTCCACTTCTTAAAGGAAACCAGTGAAATTAAGCTATGCAAATTCATACATAGTTAAGGTAAAAATAGTTAAATTATACCTTTGATATGCCTTTGAAAGCTTTCAAGAGTTTTCTTACTCTTGCAGCCTGGCCCTGTACCAGGCTTGTCTGGTGCTCTTCTGGTCACCCAAGCTGTAACAGCCGGCTCGGTAAAATGGCAAGTAAAACTAGGTAGATGCTTCAGCAAGCATTTGGCGACGGAGCAATGGCTGGGACACATTGCTTTGAATGGTTTTCTTGATTCAAAACAGGACAAGCGTCAGTTGAGGATGATGAATGCTCGTCCAGCAACTCCAAAAAACAGACGCCAGCATTGGAAAACTGAGGAAGTCTTATTTACAAAGGTCGTCGTCAGAGCATCCAGGACATTGCACGTGCTGTGATAATTTTAGCATGAAGCAAAATATTGCGAAATTCTTGTCTTGCTTGCTCATTTAAGACAAAAAAAACACAATTGTTTTTTGTCAAAAAACTTGGCGGTCGTCCCCCACCATCCCTATTCCCAGAGCTGGATTACAGTTACTGTCAGGCCCCTGGATTACAGGTACTGTCAGGCCCCTGGATTACAGGTACTGTCAGGGGGCCCCCAGTGATATTTTCAAAAGGAAAAAAAAGTTAAAGAAATATTCAGTGAATATTCAAGAGTTCATCATATACGTGATGTAATAACATACTATAATTATAAACTTACGGCAGTAACTGTGAACACTTTTCAGTTAATCTCTGGAGGCCCTCCAGCTGACAGAGGTCCCTGGGCTGCAGCCCCTAAAACCCATGCCTTAATCCGGCCCTGTCGGATTAAGGAAAAAATAAAACTGGCATTCATGGAGCGGCGTTTTAACAGCGTGGAGAAGATTCATGCACAATTACTGGATGAGCTAGACACTGTTAGGAAAGACGAGTTCCAGAAATGTTCCGAGCAGTGGCAGAGGCGCTGGATCAGTGTATAGCCTCCCAAGGAGAGTGCTGGGTGGGAGATAACTTCAACTAGATGATTAGGTAAACCTGTATATTTTTTTCGCGACAATCCAGAAATTCTTTGATAGCATCTCAGATTCTGTAAGACCCTTTTCAAAACTGAATAAAGAAAAGGATCTATGAATTAGACACCAAATGATCACACTGTAAGATCACACAAATGCATTAATGACTCGTATGATTACCTATATATATATATATATATATATATATATATATATATATATATATATATATATATATATATATATATATATATATATATATATATATATTCATTCAAATAAGTTTAAAATAGAAAAATATTTTTCAGGATGATTCCCAGAGTTTAGAAACGTTAATCAGAAAAAATAAAAACACTACAAAAATATCATTGTTTAATAGGAAATGATGAGAGGACCACACAGTATAATAAAGAATACTGTACAGTGAAATACAGTAAATAATGAAGATTTTCAAAGGAAATTCCAGGAAGGAGGAATGGTATTAAAAATTTTCACGAATAGCGATGTAGGCTGCTGGAGTGAGATCCAGGAGGAAGTGATGTGTTATAACCACACCAAACATTAATTATATGACAAAGTGAAATACACACACACACTGGCACGCTAAAATAGAGAAATTCGTCCATGAAAAAGTATCCTCCGTTTCTTTCTTACGTGACCATGAAATTCATAATTGTTCTTTTGCGCACTACATTTACCCAGTTCACGCGTGGCTCGGGTGCGCAGTGTTTTCTGAAGTAGATTAAGATTCCAGTAGCGTATTGGAGGTAGGGTTGTTAGTTTAAATTCCTCACAAGGCAGAGTGGATGTGCGGTGAACAGAATTCAAAGATGGATTTAATTAATGTACTATGCTGGGTTGTGAGTTAAAACTGTTTAAGGTGGTGGTGAGATACCGTGGGTGCTAGCTGGCACTCTTCTCATCTCTCTTGTATTGCCTTCTAACGCTGCACAATGACGCTAAACCATAACATCGCCTGGGAAATGGGAGGTAATTAGGTTTGATCAAAGGCAGAGTGGAGTAATTTAAGGTTTTTCAACCAAGAGCCTCTGTCTAGCATGAAGGTACCCCCTTGAAGTGAGGAGGCTAGTGAAACTGTGGTGAAACACGCCCTCATCACACTAAGAGCAGGTGTTGTGTAGTTCTTAATAGAAATACAATTAACAGTGACTTAGTAAGAGCAGAGGTTGTGTAATTATTACTAGAAATACACGTAATAGTGACTTAGTCCAACTTCCTCAATTCTGTCTTATTTTTTCAGTTATTTTTCCACATCAAATAGCAAGACAATATTCAGGATAAGCTTTTGTTGCAACTACGTTCCGCTCAGGGTACAACTTTATTAAGTCATGCAGACGACACTTTTTTTGCACGCACGCAAGCACGCGCATACGCGTCCGTACGTACATTCTCTATCACTGGTTTATCTTCGAAAAGTATTTGGCATCATATGCTGGCTGTTAACATTATTTAAGAGTTCATGTGACAGTCTGTTATATCAGATGAGACTCCATATATTTGGGCTCTTTTGTACGTTTGTATCGAGTTCTACCACCGCCATTAGACCAGTATCCAATCATAACTGCCTAATCTCTAGTATATCTAATGTTTAAATGACTTGAGCTATGCCCATTTTAATGGCATTTACCCCGTTACGATAACACACAGCAGTGAAGAGAACCGAAGGTTTACCGCACAAGTTTCTTGTCTGGAAAGAATAAAAAAGCACAATACCGTGACTGGAACAATACACAAATAACCCGCGCATAGGAGAGAGAAACTTATGACGACGTTTCGCTCCGACATCTGGAAAAGTTCGACATCTTGTTACATCAGTTGTTATTGAATAATATTTGATTGGAATAATTGACCAGTTCTTATTTAAATCTTTAAAAGGAAAAATCCTACTATTCTCCCACTTTCTACTTGGTTGTTTCCGACGTGTTTCCGACGTGTTTCCGACGTGTGGTAAATTGGTAAAAATGTACGAGGGTTATCTTTTTTTCCTGAGCGCTAGTGTGGCATACGTGTTGCTTGTCAACTTAAGTGACGGGTAACTAACATATCAACTGAGCAATAGTTCAAATAACTAAGAATTATAGACCGTGAAATTAACCTGTTGCTTTACGAGATAATTATTACAATGAAATATCTTGAGAATAGTGGATTAACGAAGCTGGGTTATTTCTTTCGTCTAAGTGTATCAACTCAAAAACAAAAAATATTTTCTCTTTCGTTTACGCTTTTACCTTCAGAGGAAAAACACTTACATATCCACGCATAGACAGAGATACTGCAAATATCTGAATTAAATCGTTTCAGTAGATTGTTTATTTTGTAAAAGAATATGTGATAGTACAGTGGAGCCTCGGTTTTCGTTCACCTCCAAACTCGAACAATTATGTAAGTGTATTTTTGTAAGAGCTTTTGTAAGCGTATTTTTGGGGGTCTGAAATGACTAATCTAATTTACATTTGTCCTTATGGGAACAAATTCGTTCGGTAACGGCATTTGGACAGCATCCTGGAAAGAATTTTCAACGAAAACCGAGGGTCCACTGTATTACTGAATGAAGACAGTTTAGCCACTAGTGTGAGACAAGTGGCAGTGCAGCTGCAGTCTTTTGCAAGACGCGAATTTTGTTGCTTGCGTTGAATTAATATGCAGGATTAACACCCTGGATAAATGCAAGGAATAAAAGCTGCCAGTTTTTTTTTCGCGCAGTACCCAGATGGCTGGCAGGTATCGTGTGTTCACTACCCAGGTAGGAGGAAGGTATTGCGTGTGCACTTTGCAAGTAGGAGGAAAGTATTGCGTGTGCACTTTGCAGATAGGAAGGTATTGCGTGTGCACAATGCAGATAGGAAGGTATTGCGTGTGCACTATGCAGATAGGAAGGTATTGCGTGTGCACTATGCAGATAGGAAGGTATTGCGTGTGCACTATGCAGATAGGAAGGTATTGCGTGTGCACTATGCAGATAAGAAGGTATTGCGTGTGCACTATGCAGATAAGAAGGTATTGCGTGTGCACTATGCAGATAAGAAGGTATTGCGTGTGCACTATGCAGATAGGAAGGTATTGCATGTGCGCTATGCAGATAGGAAGGTATTGCGTGTGCACTATGCAGATAGGAAGGTATTGCGTGTGCACTATGCAGATAGGAAGGTATTGCGTGTGCACTATGCAGATATGAAGGTATTGCGTGTGCACTATGCAGATAGGAAGGTATTGCTTGTGCGCTATGCAGATAGGAAGGTACTGCGTGTGCACTATGCAGTCCTGTGTTAGTCTTCCTCTGCCAATCTTCCCAGACGGTATATCACTGCCCTTCAGGACCTCGCCATAGACGCTAGTATTATCGTCACCACAGTCGACAACGGTTGAGTCGTCATTATCAACACAAGCGACTGCAGCATCAAAATTATGGACCTCTTGAATGACCAGTCTCCATACGAGCCCATTAACACACATCAGTGGGAGGGACTCACCAGACTTCCTATTCAAAACCAGACGCACTAATGAAAGGAATCAAACTTCTAGACTTAATACCTAGCAACCCCAAATCAGTACATTTAAGGACTTCCAGGGATCCATAAACACTATATCTCTCAGATCAGTTACATCAGGTATAGGTAGTGCACCACACAAACTAGCTGGAGTTCTCGCCAAATACCTTTCCTGCCTCCTGGTAACTATTAGGCCCGCTCATCTAAAGCACTCAGGCGACATCTTTAACCGCATCAGCGACTTCTCTGTCCGGAATAAGATACACAAGCCATTAACCTTCTCTGATGTAAAGTCAATCAGGACCTAAATTTTCCACTACCTCTCAAAGATTTTGTTGACCTCATTGAACTCTGCCTCAAATTCAAATGTTTCTCTTTCAACAACAGGCTCTGCAAACAAACATGGTATGAGAATGGGCTCTTCCATCAGCACCGTCTTGGCCATCTTATACATGGAACACCTAGAAGTTGAACGCTTCGCCATCATACCCACCAAAGTCACATAGGTTATGTGCACGACGTCCACCTAATAACTCCCAGATGTTTAAGTGTACAGGACCTACAGAGAAGACTCAACGCAGCTGAGCCTGCCATCCAATTCACACCTGAAGAAGAGTCCAATGACGGGTTACCATTTCTCGACGTCCTTATTCATAAAGTAATAACACCCTTACATTCCAAGTTTACATAAACGATCTCGCACATAATTCTACTCCAGCCAAGATACAAAGACCAAACGAGGCATCATCATCGGATTTTTCTTAAGAGCATACAGCCCAGAGTTTCTTGACGAGAAGTGTGCATACATACACCAAACCTTCAATGAGCTACAATTTTCTTCCTTTTTCATCAAGAACTCTAAGAAAAGAGCCCTCCCATTCATCAAATTACCACGCATTATCAACACGCAGCCATAATCCTTCCCAACAGCAGAGTTATTTTGAACGTCTTGACTTGAGCCGGACCAGTGTGAAGAACCTTGAACCAGTCAATGCAGGTGTTTACACAATCCCTCGCAGAGGCTCTGACAATGTATGCATCGGTGAAACAGCACGTGCCCTTCAAACACGTCTCAATGAACATTGTGCGTGCAGAAACGACAACTTGAACAACACGTGTGCAGCCCAGAAACTCCAACCATATTATGAGATTCAGTGACGCCCACCTAGTGATCAAAAAAGCAAAATTCCGAAGATGTAAATGCACTGAGTCCTCTTTAATCGCTTTTTCAGACGCCCTTACCCGAACTAAGAGTAGCTTCGTCATTTTGGAGGTATCAGCCAGAATTCTACATAAAACAGTAATCCCTGCCATCACATAACCTAGAGTTACCTTCACTAATACTACTACTACCTATCTTTCACCTCACGTGGTACATATGTCGTGCCGAATAGGTAAAATTGGTCAATTAGCAAAAACCCATTTAATATTGTCATTTCTAAAAAAATTCTCTTATACGTTTAAAGATATTTTTTTAATATATGTTAATGTAAAAATTAATAATTTTGTATCAAAAGAACCTTATAAAACTTACCTAAACTTATTATAACAAGCGCAATTTAATTTAGCCTAATCCAACTAAATATATTTTAAATAGGTTTACAGTAATTTAATAATAAACAAACACAATGAAATATATATTTTTCGTTAGGTTCAGAATGATTTTTGCGAAATTATTGCATACGCAAATTTTACCTATTCGGCACGACGTACATATATACCCTCTTGTGTCCTTGTAATGTTTGTAACGACTTGACAAAGCTCCTGAAGAGCGAAACGTTGCCACAAAAATAGCCATTAGTTGCATCTGTGTCCATTTACCTAACATTTTGTCGGTATTTCTACCATTATTACATATTTAATACAGACCTTGTGTACTTCTGCGTTCAGCTTTTCAAGGTACTGGTGAAGATGTAGGGTGCTCATTCCTGTTTCCTCAGGAAATGTCCGATAGTTCTTGATTAATTTTGTCCAAGTAATTTTTATGGTTGTTAGAGTTAAACTTAATGAATATCTTGTATGTTATGAATATAAACCCCAACCCTGGGTTTATACTCGTTTGTACTTATATGATGATGATGTCGGAGTATATTGTTTTTGTGATTGTTGTCAATGATTAGTCGTTTGTAAAAATCAATCAGATTCAGCGTGTTTTCATTTCTAGTGGGATCAGTTATCTTTTGGAGGATTAAGGTACTTCGTGTGCACTATCCAGGTAGGATTAAGGTACTACGTGTGCACTACCCAGGTAGGAGGAAGGTATTGCGTGTGCACTATGCAGGTAGGAGGAAGGTATTGCGTGTGCACTATGCTGGTAGGAGGAAGGTATTGCGTGTGCACTATCCAGGAAGGAGGCAGGCAGTGCGTGCACACTGCACAAGTCCGAATACAGTTTTGGCAATGTTTGTGAGTGTGTGGAGCGTGTATGGTACACAGTGTTGAGTGTTGCATGACCACTGTTGCTCCACTTGGGCCCTGTCGACCTCGCCCGCTTCCTGTGTTGTCTCCTGGCTCCTATCACACTATCAGTGACTCTTGCCTCAGCCTCTTCTTTATACCCATCTCCTGCCAACCAAAGTACCCACAGAACAATCATCACTACCACTGTTGTTTTTAGAATGTATTACAAGAGTCGGTAGGAAGTTTTAAAATCTAAAGGCTTCTGCTAAGATTAGGGGTAATTCCTGTCTTAAAGAGCTTTTGACTCACGAAATCGTATTGACACGATTGCAAACAAACCATACCACGGGTGGGGTTCGAACCCGCGGTCAGAGAGTCTCAAAACTCGCGACGGTCTGGAGTTTTGAGACTCTGACTGCGGGTTCGAACCCCATCCGTGGTATGTTTTTTTTTTTAAAGAGCTTTTATCGTGATACATATAACGCTACCTCCCTCTCCGTTCCAGATGATTGTCATGGTACGTTGCTTATGTAGTTATAAGTGCATATATTGTATGAACTATGTTATAATACTCTGGTCGTGGTTTCTCCCCTCCCTTGTGTCCCCACTATGTTGTAATACTCTGGTCGTGGTTTCTCCCCTCGTGTCCCCACTATGTTATAATACTCTGGTCGTGGTTTCTCCCCTCCCTTGTGTCCCCACTATGTTATAATACTCTGGTCGTGGTTTCTCCCCTTCCTTGTGTCCCCACTGTTATAATACTCTGGTCGTGGTTTCTCCCCTCCCTTGTGTCCCCACTGTTATAATATTCTGGTCGTGGTTTCTCCCCTCCCTTGTGTCCCCACTATGTTATAATACTCTGGTCGTGGTTTCTCCCCTCGTGTCCCCACTATGTTATAATACTCTGGTCGTGGTTTCTCCCCTCCCTTGTGTCCCCACTGTTATAATACTCTGGTCGTGGTTTCTCCCCTCCCTTGTGTCCCCACTATGTTATAATACTCTGGTGGTGGTTTCTTCCCTCCCTTGTGTCCCCACTATGTTATAATACTCTGGTGGTGGTTTCTCCCCTTCCTCGTATCCCCACTATATATACTGGCGACAGTAAATGTTGTCATTCCCTCAGGATAACTACCTCCTTACGCAGTCACCCATCAGTCACGTGGTACTGTAATCACCTCGTAAACTCGAGCTACTACGAGTCGGCTGCTTGGAACACCTCACCTATGTCAGTGTACTTTATGATGTGTGGATTATTGAAGGTACTGGGTGTACGGTTACGTATTTACTTTTTGTCAGAGTTTTGGTGGGCGACTCTAGTGTATAAATGTGGAGAAATTATAATAAAACCATAAACAGCGACAATGAAACAGTATAGCAACTGCTAGGTTTGTTATTAGCAACAGAAACAGCTGCGTTATATTTGATAACAGTAGTAACAGAAGCAGCAGCTCCATTATATTTGATATCAGAAGCAAGCAGCAGCTGCGTTATATTTGCATACTACGGTAACAGCATAATTTAGTGATAACAGCAAACAAATATAGTAATAATTCAGGGTATAACATAAGTAGCAGTAACGACAATTTTTTCAGTAGATGCAAATAAAGAGGGAAGCTGTAGCAAGAAGAGTAAGAGTGAGCGGTAGTGATAGAGGAAGGTGAAGCAACACCATCAGCAGCAGCCGTCGCTACACCCACCACCAACATTAACGCCACCACCAACCAGCATAGCGCCACCACCAACATTAACGCCACCACCAACCATCATTAGCTCCACCACCAGCTATCCTCATTATCATTATTATTAATTATAATATAACATGAGTGACTCAATTCAGTTGAACGAGTATGTGGAAATAGCTGTTATTTGTTATGCTAGTAGCGTGAGGTCCAAGCCGTTATAGTGGCTGGCTTCTCTCAACTTTGTTAACCCTGGCACTTGATTCCCAGTAACCATGAAAAGAAAAAGATAGATAGACTAATAGGCAAGGGGATGGGAAAGAGCATCTGACACATTTGCACCAACATTGTGGTTTTAAAGAGAGAGAACTGCATTTATATGGAATCCTTTGTCATTTTTGCTCATGCGGGGACCATACGTCGTCAGTAAAAGGTTCCCTGCATGGAACCTCATTACCTCCCATTCCCTCAGGCGCAGTTTGATCCCTACGGCATTAGCACTCCGCCATGAGTGTAACAATAATACTGGTTTTCCCTTGATCAACAGGAAGTCAAGAGGTCATTAAGGCACAGAACCATGTAGTTAACTATAACAAATGATAACCAGTTAGCGCAGGAATAATTAGAGATTTTAATATTTGTTATTCGCGATTAGATTAGGTTTGGTCAGGTTAACCTTAATGTACATTAACATATATTTCCGTATAATTATCATTAACGAGAAAAATGCTTGTAACTTTAGCAGTACGTGGCGTACCTTGACATTTCTGGCGTGCATTGTCTCAACAACAACAAAAACAAAATTGGTGGATGGGTTGTAAATGTAGTCCTTTATTAATGTCATAAGATTCATACTGTTGTTGATGTGTGTACTCCTAAGGGAAAGTTTCTTGATGCTGGTGAGGGGCTCTTCATGCAAGGAATTAGACTTGTCCTTCCCTTCCTTAGTTCGAACATGATTGCTTCCCATTCCCCCAAGCGTTGTACGACTTCTTTGGTTTAGCGCTTTCTCCTAGATATAATAATAATAATAATCATCGTGATGTATGCAGGTGGCCTACAAGAGTTGATAGATTATTATGCTTCTTAATATTGGTTGACTATTGAAAGAAAAGTCCTTAACGACTTGGGTAAGTTTGTTCATGTATCACTTAATGACTATTATCTTCTTTTTACACTAAATTTTACAGGCTGTTATCCTACCTCAGCTCATTTCAAAGCACAGATATATCTAAGGTATACTACCACCCACACGGCGACTCACAACACTCGCCTAATATCCAGGTACCGATTTAATGCTAGGGAAAGAGCGGCAGCAGGTGACAGGAAACATGCCTA
The DNA here is from genome assembly GCA_009830355.1 of Cherax destructor. Classification (NCBI taxonomy): domain Eukaryota; kingdom Metazoa; phylum Arthropoda; class Malacostraca; order Decapoda; family Parastacidae; genus Cherax; species Cherax destructor. Next base: position 113,914 of record WNWK01000150.1, read on the forward strand.
ACGTATCCACCCGTGCCGGGGATTGAAATACTGACACAGGGTGTGTCTAGCATACTGCTGGTCAAGTGATGCTGTGCTTACCTCTCATGAGTTGATATACAGATCAGTGTTTAGTTGCAGCACAATACCCTACATTACTACTACTATTGATAAAAATGTTAATAAATTTAATGTTTAAGCAAGAATTCCGAAGCATTGATACATTAAATTTTATTTGTAATACGTGTTAACAATAAGTCTGTCTTATTTCCTAAGTTAGTTTCATACTGCTGTTAGCAAATTTCATGATTTACGTTATTTAGGTTAGGTTTGCCTAGGTTTAATTGTTGTCTCTACAAAAATTTCACGTGGCTGCAAATACTCTTAGAGTTTGCAGCACTCTTTAATTAGGAGGAATGCCGCTATATATCTGACAACTTTGCTAGATTAAAATTCTTCCAGCATATTACTGCAGCCTACTGCAGAAGGTACAACGAATCCTGGAAACTTCCCAGAGAAAACAACAAAGTTGGCAGATGTGTGGTTCTTCGTACAGGTATCACTGTTAACATATGTAGCCACCCTCTATGATGTTAGTGTTAGTAGTGTCAGTAGAGTGTATATGGAAGCTGCTTTCATCCAGGTCTGTGACCTGTTTTGGGAGTTTTCCTACTCCAGCAGCTCGGTCCGTGACCAGGAGAGCAAAACTAAGGCACATCCACTCGAGCAAAATCTCTCGTCTAAATTCCCTCGCCTACCAATACTTGACCTCACCTGTACAGCAACATATACAAGTCAAATAACCCAGGACCTCACTTGACCAGACGTCCAATAGAAAGAGTAATTTACAAGTTTTCTGTATCTTCCTAAAACTTTCTTTTTATGAAACATCGTTATAACAGTTTTGTTTTGTATGTTTCATTCACTTATCGATCGGATCACCGCCTCTTCAACCTGGGATAACAGAAAAGGAAATACAGTGCATCAAGGAATACCTACGAGACGGAAGGAATACCTACGAGACGGAAGGAATACCTACGAGACGGAGACGAAGTGATGAACGTGTGTCAGGATGGACAAATGTTACAAGTGGGATTCCACAAGGATCAGTACTGTTTACCGATGTTAATGATACTAAAAACCAGGAAAAAAATAGGAAAAAACAATTTGCAGGATTAGTCAAACATTTGTGTACTAGAATCCAAGTTTAGCAAAGGAAGGGAACCTGAAGGAACACCGGAAACCCCACACACGGAGAAAGACCTGAAGGCAAACATAGTACCGAACATATTAGCAGAGGTGTATATACTGTATGTCAGGCTTGCCTTTGAATATGCGGCACCAGCCTAGAACCCCACTTAATAAAGCTTCTGAAGAGAATGAAATTGTATGGGTTTACGAGACTAGTTCTGGTGTTAAGGTTAGCACACTGACATTCACACAACCGTCCCTAACCACCTTAATGGACAAAAGGGCCACGGAAGACGAGAACGGCGTTCAGAATATATAAACATATAATGTGAAACACGCGCGCATGCGCACGCACGTACGCCCCTCCCACGTCCCCGGGTCCGTTTTCGTACATTTTCAGTTTACCTAACTGTTAACTTTCTTTGGCAGGTGAGTGACGACTGCTTGGCCAGTAACATAACAGGTGAGTTGAGTAACATGATGAGCACACGATCATTAATATAATAGCAGGGGATGAGTACATGATCGTTAATATAATAGCAGGTGATGAGTACATGATCGTATGACAGCAGGTTAGAACTAGAACACTAATATGGTAGCAGGTGAGTACTAAATCACTAATATGGTAGCAGGTGAGTACTAAATCACTAATATGATAGCAGGTGAGAACTAGAACACTAATATGGTAGCAGGTGAGTACTAAAACACTAATATAATAGCAGGTGAGTACTAGAACACTAATATGATAGCAGGTGAGTACTGAGTATGTACTAGAACACTAATATGCCATTTGAGTTTATTAACTATCATAGAGTATCTAGTTAAATTTATTAAACCTCTGACTTGTGTTAATATTATTTTTTAACTTCAGTTATTTAATACTAATATTTCTTCAAATGCTTTTTTTTTTCAAATTAAGTTAATTTAGGTTAAGTTAGGCTACATAGACCAGTAAAAACTTATCTTTAAAAGCAAATAAGCTGCAGTAATACGTCTGGCAGAGAAGTGCTTGAGGACGTACACATCTGAACATTTATTAATCCTGCTGCCAGAATAAACCTGATAAAACATCTTTCTTAGCCCAACCATTTCTTTTAAACTCTATGTAAATTTCTCACTTAAGATTGACAGCATTTTTTTTCTGTTAGCATTACTTAGGTTAGATTGTCGTATCAGTGATAATGAACCAGTTATATTATGCAACCAGGGTAATAGATGAAATATAAAAGGCGGTAAAAGGTCTTAGACACACGAACACAAGGATCCAACCAGCGCATTTCAAGGATCTATGTCAGATAATAACTGTTTAAGACTCGTTTATCAGTCACCCATTTAACTGTCTTAGCAACAGTGAAATACTGCATGGTAGGAAAAAGATGGACTGTCTGCTGGAACTGCTTTACCAGCTGCTCTCTCTCTGTCTCTCTGTCTCTCTCTCTCTCTCTCTCTCTCTCTCTCTCTCTCTCTCTCTCTCTCTCTCTCTCTCTCTCTCTCTCTGTCTCTCTCTCTCTCTCTCTCTCTCTCTCTCTCTCTCTCGTCTCTCTCTCTCTCTCTCTCTCTCTCTCTCTCTCTCTCTCTGTCTCTCTCTCTCTCTCTGTCTCTCTCTCTCTGTCTCTCTCTCTCTCTGTCTCTCTCTCTCTTCTCTCTCTCTCTCTCTCTCTCTCTCTCTCTCTCTCTCTCTCTCTCTCTCTGTCTCTCTCTCTCTGTCTCTCTCTCTTCTCTCTCTCTTCTCTCTCTCTCTCTCTCTCTCTCTCTCTCTCTGTGTCTCTCTGTGTCTCTCTCTGTGTCTCTCTCTGTCTCTCTCTGTCTCTCTGTGTCTCTCTCTGTCTCTCTGTGTCTCTCTGTGTCTCTCTCTGTCTCTCTCTCTCTCTCTCTCTCTCTCTCTCTCTCTCTCTCTCTCTCTCTCTCTCTCTCTCTCTCCTCTGTGAGAGTCAGTCGCACACGACTCACACAGTGACCTTGAAGATAATTTATGACTCATGGTTGGTAATCACACCTATACACAGAGATGTGTGCATAACACACAATGTACACTGAGAGTTGACTTTAATAACCTTTAATGATTTTTAAAGTATTTAATTTTAGTGTAGAATGAAAACCCTCAGGAGAGGATGTGAAAATACTTAGGAGTCATGGTAAAGAGAACTCTGAAAGCTAGACAACAGTGCCTAAGTGTGTGCAATAAGGGTAACAGATTACTTGAATTTGTATCAAGAAGTTTATGTAACAGGAGTCAAAGTTATATTACAACTCTGATGAATTAGACATTTGTGCAGCACTTGGGTATCTTTATTGTGGATTTATTGTGGAAACGTTTCGCCATCCACTGGCTTCCTCAGTTCAATACAGGGAAGAATGGTTGAAGATCAGAAGGAGTTTGAGGTAATCAGTCCCTCAATCTGGAGTCGATGTGATTCGTCCATCAATCTTGACGGAGAATCTGAAGCACAGGCAGGAAGACTGGTGCTTATATACTGGCATCAAATGAGGGAGGTACCGAAGACGTAGGCATTGTCACTGGTAGGCAGGATTTCCCAGTGGAAGTAAGTCATACCCAAGGGATGGACCAGGAGTAGGCAGGTAGGTTGTGGATACATCCTCTGTACCAAAACTCCATGAAAATTCCCAAGACATGATTTTTCCATCCTTAAATAATTGATGATTTCTGTAAAGAAAGGTGCTACGTTGTGGGTGTGAGGGAAAGGTGCTACGTTGTGGGTGTGAGGGGAAGGTGCTACGTTGTGGGTGTGAGGGAAAGGTGCTACGTTGTGGGTGTGAGGGAAAGGTGCTACGTTGTGGGTGTGAGGGAAAGGTGCTACGTTGTGGGTGTGAGGGAAATGTGATACGTTGTGGGTGTGAGGGAAAGGTGCTAAGTTGTGGGTGTGAGGGAAAGGTGCTACGTTGTGGGTGTGAGGGGAAGGTGCTACGTTGTGGGTGTGAGTGAAAGGTGCCAAGTTGTGGGTGTGAGGGAAAGGTGCTAAGTTGTGGGTGTGAGGGGAAGGTGCTACGTTGTGGGTGTGAGGGGAAGGTGCTACGTTGTGGGTGTGAGGGAAAGGTGCTAAGTTGTGGGTGTGAGGGAAAGGTGCTAAGTTGTGGGTGTGAGGGAAAGGTGCTACGTTGTGGGTGTGAGGGGAAGGTGCTACGTTGTGGGTGTGAGGGGAAGGTGCTACGTCGTGGGTGTGAGAGGAAGGTGCTAAGTTGTGGGTGTGAGGGGAAGGTGCTAAGTTGTGGGTGTGAGGGAAAGGTGCTACGTTGTGGGTGTGAGGGAAAGGTGCTACGTTGTGGGTGTGAGGGAAAGGTGCTACGTTGTGGGTGTGAGGGGAAGGTGCTAAGTTGTGGGTGTGAGGGGAAGGTGCTAAGTTGTGGGTGTGAGGGGAAGGTGCTACGTTGTGGGTGTGAGGAAGGTGCTAGTTGTGGGTGTGAGGGAAAGGTGCTACGTTGTGGGTGTGAGGGAAGGTGCTAAGTTGTGGGTGTGAGGGGAAGGTGCTACGTTGTGGGTGTGAGGGAAGGTGCTACGTTGTGGGTGTGAGGGGAAGGTGCTACGTTGTGGGTGTGAGGGGAAGGTGCTAAGTTGTGGGTGTGAGGGAAAGGTGCTACGTTGTGGGTGTGAGGGAAAGGTGCTACGTTGTGGGTGTGAGGGAAAGGTGCTACGTTGTGGGTGTGAGGGAAAGGTGCTACGTTGTGGGTGTGAGGGAAAGGTGCTAAGTTGTGGGTGTGAGGGAAAGGTGCTACGTTGTGGTTGTGAGGAAAGGTGCTACGTTGTGGTGTGAGAAGGTGCACGTGTGGGTGTGAGGGAAGGTGCTACGTTGTGGGTGTGAGGAAAGGTGCTACGTTGTGGGTGTGAGGAAAGGTGCTACGTTGTGGTGTGAGGAAAGGTGCTACGTTGTGGGTGTGAGGGAAAGGTGCTACGTTGTGGTTGTGAGGGAAAGGTGCTACGTTGTGGGTGTGAGGGAAAGGTGCTACGTTGTGGGTGTGAGGGAAAGGTGCTACGTTGTGGGTGTGAGGGAAAGGTGCTACGTTGTGGGTGTGAGGGAAAGGTGCTACGTTGTGGGTGTGAGGGAAAGGTGCTAAGTTGTGGGTGTGAGGGAAAGGTGCTAAGTTGTGGGTGTGTTGTGAGACAAGTCTTCCCTCCATTCCAGCTTATAAGTTAGGGTTATCCTTCCCCTAATTCAGGTTTTTCCATGGGAACTCTATCAAGTGCTCACTCATGGACACAGAGCGCCCTCACAAAACTAGGGTGTGAGCATTAACACTCTTAAGACTCTTATCTTTACAAGCAGAAATTAAGACTCAAAGTGTGTGGGTGTAACGTGACGGGGGTTGTTTAACGCCTGGGTAAATAAGTGCTGAGTTGACGTTGGTAATGTTTGAAGCTCTTTTCTTAAAGCTCTGCGTTGTTGAACCAGACGTGTTGTCTTTCGTGTTGAACGAGACGTAGAGAAAGGATCAACTACACGAGTCAGTCTTCAGGTTGAGGCGGTGGGTAGTGATAAAAAGACGATTGTTGTAGTAAGTGATCCATTACGCGGAGAAAGTAAGCCAGAAACCTCGATGCTTGACCTTCCGATCCCAGATTGGTGAGAGAGAAGATTGTCGCGTTAGTGCTCACCACAGGTAAATTATGGGTGGCGTAGAGAAGGGTACAGCTTACACCTCTGTGGCAACCTAAGCTACTTCATCACCTTCATGTAATTAATTTATTTTAGTAAACCTACTACCATCACCACCAACTTTCACCATGTCATGTGTGCTCTTCTGTAATTTCACCCAGTGTTAATTTATGCGTAAATGGAAACTCAGTTACTTTTAGCTCCAAATGAAAATAAGCTCCACTACTTTGCGCGCTCCTTTGTGGGAGTATTAATCCTCAGTTGTTAATAATCCCGGCAAAAAAGTCTAACTAAATTTTAAAACTTCTTGTAGTGTTGGAGATAACCGTGTGTTGGAGACTACTGCTAGCCATCAAATACTGGGGTGGCACTAGTGTGTATGTTTAGTAAACTGGTAGTGTCAAACATTCTCTTACTAGTACACTACCACACGACTTAGTATATGTAGTAACTGGTAGTGTCAACCAGTCTCTTACTACCACACCACCTGATGTGCTCCACTATTACTAAAAGCTCTAAACCCATTTTTTTCTGGACAGGTTATCTAAACCGGGATCTTCCTGTTGTGATCCTAAGACTTTGACTTCCAAGCTGCATGTCATCCCCAAGATATTTTTAAACTCGTCAGTCTTGTATACACCCTAAGTGTATTCCTGTTCTTTTCAGTCTTATTAGATATGTGATGGGAGCGACACCTATCATTGCCTGTAATATTCCAGCACACAGTAGGGCGATGAGGATACCAAGCATTCCACTCTGTTTTCAGTAGCTACGTCAGCTTTAAATATTTCTTTCAAGCAGAGCTGGAGTTATAGATAATGACAGCTGGGCTTGAGGTACCTTGCTGTGTGTCAGGAGTCACTGGACAATCACTAAAATAATTATAATAATAATATTTTGTTCTACTACTACATGATACAATTTATACAGACCTAGCTGACATCAGTGTAATACTATATAGAAATATCCTGGTTATGCAGAGCATTTCTGGCAGTTAGGTTAATTTTGTCCCCAAGATGCGACCCACACCAGTTGGCTAACACCCAAGCACCTACTTACTGCTAGATGAACAGGGACAGCAGGTGTCGTAAGGAAACACGCAAAAATGTTTCCACGCGTACCGGGGATCGAATCACGGACCTCTGTGTATGAGATGAGTGCGCTACCAACAGAGCTATAGGACACCTTTCACAATTATGAAACAATCACTTGTATCTTGGAAATTCATATGCTGGAGCCAAATCAAGGTTTTAAGGAAACAGTTCATATGATATCTTCTTATCAGAAGATATCAGAAACTGCCAGAGAAAGCGTCGGAATCTTCAAGAGGAAAGTCAACAAGTACCTCGACCAGCTGCCAAAACAACCAGACTGTGATGGATGTGTTGGCTGGTGGGAAGCCAGCAGCAAGTCTGATTGACCTGGCAAGCGCTGGAAGAACATAAAACACTAACAGGTGGTAGAACACTTCCAGGCGAGAGAACAAATAACACTTCCAGGTGAAGAACAAATAACACTTCCAGGCGAGAGAACAAATAACACTTCCAGGTGAGAGAACAAATAACACTTCCAGGCGAGAGAACAAATAACACTTCCAGGTGAGAGAATAAATAACACTTCCAGGCGAGAGAACAAATAACACTTCCAGGTGAGAGAACAAATAACACTTCCAGGTGAAAGGACGAATAATTTTTGGTGAGAAAAAAAACTCAAGTGAGAGAAAAAAAAACACTAAGGTAAGAGAACAAAGAATATTAGTTTGCTTTATTAAAGCCGAAATAACGAGACGCAGCCAAACATTTAAAATGTAATAAATTATGGGTTTATATATCTTGTTCCATAATTTTCTGGTAGTGCAACATTGCTGCGTATACGAGAGGAGTGGATGCTGGTGTGTTCACGTACGTACATTGCTGCGTATATGAGAGGAGTGGATGCTGGTGTACTCAGGTACGCACTGGCTGGCACAGGTAACGCTCCTCTTCCTTTAATAAATACCCCGCTGCTACCTTAACAAAGGAACAACTCCCAATTTGTGTTCACTGAACATGAATGAGTTACAATGATAATAACAATCTTTAATGTAGTAAGTAATTGTCCACGAAGGAGCACCTTATGTGCTTGACATATTTTATTTTTCTTCACTTATTTGACAGTAAGGATAACTTAAGAATGCCAGATTCGATCAACTTCAACTTTACAATGTTGGTGTACTGTAACCAGGGAAAAGTTCGTCCAATTATTGGTATGTGTAGATGTCCTTAGGTAAATTGTACATAGACTATTCCTGATTTTGGTTCGTGTGATAACTTGAAGCCTCTGATCGGCTTCATCTTACTGAATAGACTGCAACCTTTAAGTTTGGGCTGTGTAGATTCAAAGTTGCCAATTTGCTAACATAATAAACTTCTAATTGTTAAATTATGTGAAATGACTGGCGAATGCCTCTTCTGATAAGCTTCAAACTTCCAGCGATGATAGACTTTGCACGAAGAAAGTCTCTCATTGGTTGTGGGTTATGTAAGTTTTAATTTGCAAGTTTTCTTAATCTGGTTTCCATGCAGTAATTATAGAATGCGTCTTCTGATCGGCTTCAAATTCTAAGTACTAATGTTTCTTAATTAGATCATTTGGGTTGGTCTCGGGCTGTGTATGTGTCGCTTTGCTAGTTTTGTTGAAATTGGAGAAATTTCGTACAATAATTTGTGAATGCCTTATCCGATAGGTTTAAAACATTCATCGGCCTTCTTACAATTACAAAGAATGTCTCTTCTGATTCGCTGCAGATCTTCAAAGCTAATATTTAATTAAATATAATCTTATACAACATTCTGTACTGTTCCTTTTTGCTGGATTGAAGTAGAGGGAGCTGAGCTTATGGAATACAGGGATATCTTTCTCGGATCGTGAAGTAAGTTTATTTTTCAACTACATTACCAGTTGAGTGACAAAAACGAAGTTATAATTATATGCCAGCTTATGACTAGTGAGTGAGCTGAGTAAATAGTAAGTGGTTTAAGAGTAAGCTACAGGTGTTATGGATGTTTTGAATGGTGATGTGAGCGGCGTCAGCACGGCAGAAGGAGCGGAGCGTCTGTGTGTGTACACTGTGCATGCAACACTGCAGTCGCCCACCCACTCAACCAGTTGGTGTTGTGAGACCCCAAGTGGTGGACGTGTAGCGCGCTTCCTCTTACCTCTGCATCACTCGTGCTTCTACCTGGTGCAGCCAGGCCCTCAACAGTATATTGCACACTCGTGTGGGAGGACATACCTCTCCTCCACACATTGCTGGAACCACGGATATATGAACTTTCACAGAAATCTAACACCCAAAACCAAGACAATGAGGTAAGATTTTTTTTGCATCCATATTGGCGGGACTGACGTTCATTAGAGAGGACTTTGATTCACCAGTGAAGTCTTCAGGTATAATACGAATAATGAGGTGATAATCTTACACTCGCATATTTCCTGTACACTCATTCTTCTGGAAAGGAATGTATGAGGGAGCAAGAACAACAGCGTGACTCATACACAAGGAACAGACTTACCCAAGATGTAGAAACTGCTACTATTCACCTGAATGCTCCCTAGGTCTACGGTTTGGAATGAAAGCTTTGTAATGCAGAATGACTGATTGCATATAAGTGTAATACGAGAGGGAGCATTATGAGTGTGTTCAAGACAACATAAGCAGTTCCACTTCATAGTATTTATACTCGTACGTTTATTATTCTGTCGTCGCAGCTACTGTCAAATCAAGTGGAATATGAATGAAAAAAAATCTGTTTACTTAGTAAATTATCTAATTTATGAAGGCACTGTCTAATTGTGTGAAGGCAGTTAGAAAACAATGTCAACATGCATAGTACACTACTTTGTCAGATGTCTTCGGCAGATGTCTTTCGACAGATGTCTTTCGGAAAATGTCTTCTGGCAGATGTCTTCGGAACCGGGGTAGCACTAGACAAAAAGAAAATATGCCAGTTTTTGTAGCATGCTGCTGAACAGCTTACGTTGGACTGTGAGCCGCTGGCAACAAATAGTCTTGACTGATTAGAGGGAAGTAACAGAAGAGCTGAAATCAGTAACAGATATAGAAAGTATAATAGTTAGTGTTCCAGATTACGCCATCAGGAAAATGAGTACTTGTAGGAAACCTGGCTCTGAAGAGTTGCTATAATGTCACTGATGATGCTCCATTGTTTTCCCTGCAATGAACTCCCATTGTTCTTCGACACATTCGCTCATATATATATATATATATATATATATATATATATATTATGTGCCGAATAGGTAAAACTTGCGATTTTGGCTTAAATAGCAACGCTCTTCTTGCTGAATAAGGCAAGCGAAAATTTGTGTATGCAATAATTTTGCAAAAATCATTCTGAATCTAACGAAAAAAAACATTTCATTGTGTTTGTTTATTATTAAATTACTGTAAACTTATCTAAAATATATTTAGATGGATTAGGCTAAATTAAATTTTGTGGTTAGGTAAGTTTTCTAAGGTTCTTTTGGTACAAAATTATTAATTTTTACATTAACATAAATAAAAATATATATCTTTAAACGTATAAGAGAAAATTTTAGAAAGGACTTATTTTTAAATGAGTTCTTGTTAATTGACCAGTTTTACCTGTTCGCACGATTATATATATATATATATATATATATATATATATATATATATATATATATATATATATATATATATATATATATATATATATGTCGTGCCGATTAGGTAAAACTGGTCATTTAGCAAGAACTCATCTAAAATTAAGTCCTTTCTAAAATTTTCTCTATACGTTTAAAGATATATTTTTCATTTATGTTAATGTAAGAATTTATAATTTTGTACCAAGAGAAACTTTGAAAACCTACCTAACCTTATTACAACAAGCGATATTTAATTTAGCCTAACCCAACTAAATATATTTTAGATACGTTAACATTAATTTAATAATAAACAAACACAATGAAATATATTTTTTTCGTTATGTTCAGAATGATTTTGGCGAAATTATTGCATACACAAATTTTCACTTGTCTTATATGGCAAGGTGAGCGTTGCTATTTAAGCCAAAATCGCAAGTTTTACCTAATCGGCACGACATATATATATATATATGTGTGTGTGTGTGTGTGTGTGTTTAGAATTCGCAGAACAGGCGAAATATTCACAAACACTAATCTGAGGTCGAAGGAGACTGGAACCTTGGAACAAGGTACGCAGTGCTCTACCACCGTACCACACTGGTCCAATACCTTGGTGCCCAGCTAACTAGGGACAACGTTGGTGGAGACGTAATGAGGTAATTATTTCTTTAGCCTTGAAGTAATTTTGAGGTGGTCAGTCCCTCAGCCTTGAAGTGTTCAGCTCCCTAGTCTCAATCAGTGTTAAGTTGAGACGTGAGATTAGGGCCTTTTATATTGGAACCAGAAGTGACGTGCTGAATTTGGAAATGACAGCATAGAAAGTGGCGTCATAGGTGGAGTAGGAACTGAGCAGCACTGAAGCAGGCTTACTGGCCAGTGCTAGGAAGGTCTTCCTCGTATCAAACCCTTCTCACATTACTAGTGGTCGAGCAATAAAGTTGTGGAAGATGTCCTCTGTACTAATATATAGTACCGTTATGTTGCTGGTATATAATACCAATTAGTTGATTTTAAGAGACTGCCTAGCATGGGGCAGTAGGCCTGCTGCAGTGCTTCTCAATTCTTATGTTCTACTAGTGGGTCGTGCCTCCTATGATATCTCCGGATTTAGCACCTCCCTTCTGGCACCCATATAAAAGCAATGGAGACCACGGAGCTGAACACTCCTCAAGGCTGAGGGAATATAAATGGTTATAACTATGACCATAATTTTTAAGGGGTGGACCGGTAAGCCAGCGGAAGGCCTCGGTCAGATGACCAGAAACTCTAACGGCGGGTCATCATATGACTGAGACCTGCGTCAGGAAAAACTTGTCCTGTTTCCTGGGAAACCTTACCAAGGCTGAGGAACTGATCACCTCATATCTACATCTCCACTATTTCTGTTACCTTTGCATTTCGACTGAAGAAGCTAGACGAAAGACAAAACGTTTCGTAAACAAAGATACCAAAATGTTGCACATGGATTTACTCATCTAAATGTCGGTAGTGTATACCATTAATATAATGTTATTTGTCTGGCATCTCAGTTCCACGGTATCTTGGTACATACATCGTCCACAACTTTCTCAATCATTAGTTATGAGTGAGAAAGGCTGGATTTGAGGTGAGACCTGCCCCATTCTCTCTCAGCTTCACATTCATCAAGACTATGGGGCTGAAAACTTCTCAGGGAAGGGCTGTCAAAACTACTTTAACGCTGAGGGACTAATCATCTCATGTTTACCCCTCTATTGTTGCAGTCTCCAATATTTTGTTACTTCTCTATTCGACCGAAGAAGCCTGCAGAACAGGCGAAATATTTCGATAATAAAGATACCCAATTGTTGCATGTATTCTGCCCATTTTCAGCAATAACAACTTATTGGAGTAGATGTTGATGGAAGTGTAAAATATACCCAATGAGCATACTAGAAATATGCTCAAAGCAAATAACACTAAGAAAAAGGAAAAGAAAATGGAACTAGAGAGAGAGAGAGGCTCCCTCTACAGGCGAAGACGAAGAATCACAAAAATTCTCTAGGATGCTAGACTGTGAAAGCAAAAGGAAGTACTGGCTAAAGAAATCATACTGTTCAGGAAAGACAGAGCTAAAAGCAGTTGAAGAACTTGAAAGAAGTGCAAAATAATTCTTCTCATAAGCCAAATCTAGGGGAAAAAAAAATTCATCCAGTATTGAGCCCTTGCTTAAACAAGATAGAACTTACGCTGATGAATTCAAAGAAATAAGTGAAATACTGAAGTCTTAATAAGATTCTCTGTTCACTGAGCTGTTAATCAGACTAAAGATAGACAGTCTAAACGAATTCTTTATGACCGAAATTCAAGATCTTGTTAACGTCTCCAGAATTTCTGACATAACCCTAACTCCACTTGACTTAGAAAAAGTCATTCATAACATGCCTAGCAGACATAGCACCTTTGCTGAAGCAGGCAGTAGAGCACTAGGCAACAGCTACTGACCAGCAGCACTAATATCACGCATCATGGAATTCTTTGAAATGGTGGTGAGACACTAACTCCAATATTTATGGTAAACTATGACCTTCACAACCACAGTCAGCATGGATTTAGAGCGGGAAGAACATGTTCGTTACATCCCCTGGATAGCGCTTAGTTATTATGATAATAATATAACCCCTGAATCATTTGAATCATTATGACAATCACAGAGGCTCTGCTGCAATACACGGACTTCACTGAGGCATTAACAAATGCGATCATGGAGTGACATCCCATAAAATAAGATCAGTAAATATAACAGGATACGTAGAAAATGGATATTCAATTTTCTAAGAGAACACAAAGATTAATAATAAAAAAATGTCCTAGGGTAATGTAAAAAGTTGAGTCCCCCGTGGCACGGTCCTAACACTCGTACTGTTGCTCATCTTTATAAGACAAAAATAAAATGACTGGCTTCTGTCTCGTATCATTTTGTGTAGTCGAGACTACAGTAAGCATGACAGTAGCCGCAGTAAAAGACATGGAAGAATTGCTAGCAGATATCAGCAAAGTTTTCCATGAAAATAAAAAGATGGTCTGTGGGAGATAAATTTCAACGTCATACGTATGAAAAGATTGAAGAATTTAAACGAGGGCTACTATAAAAAAGAAAAGAAAACAGGAGCACCGTCTCATAAAACGAAAGGAATTTGTAACAGACACAGTTATGATGAATGTCAGGCAACTTATTATTTAGAAAAATATGTCAAATGCCACGAATAACAAGAAATTTCAAAACGAGAGAAATAATGCTAATGGTAACACTGTTGGAATGACTTGCACTCGTTTGTTCATAATATTGTTGAATGATAACAGTTCCGTTCAAGGCAAGAAAAATATCAGAGCTGAACGATGTACAGATAACATTTACTGTCCGCATACAGCCAATAAAAACATAATACACTATTTGGCACATATACTCTACACTAAAGAAGAGAAAGATACCTGATAATATATACATGGAATTTACCTGAGGACCTATTCCTCGAGCTGTACACTACTTCGACAACTAAGTAAAGCGAGAAATGTAAGACGAAGTGTCAAATAGAGCCAACGAGAAGTATGCGCAATATGGACGTAATACAAAACTGTGTCAACATTTTTTTGTTCAAGACTTTTCAATCTGCTACCACAGCATAAATCATTAATATTGCCGAAGCAAGTGTGCAAGTCTTCAAGACAGAACTGGACCACTACCTCTGCAAAATGGACTAAGGGACCGCCAACACTCACAGCCTGGTTGTAAAAGCACTCAAGAGGGAAGCCTGGCAGGGCTTGCAAGGCTAGAAAAACCCTCATTACTAATCACAAGTTTATCACAAATACACAAAGTTTGTGATAAATTACTATTTGTGTATGTTTTGATCCTGTGTGTATTTATATGTAAAACACACACACGTGCACAAACACACACGTGCACACACACACACGTGCACACACACGTGCACACATACACACGTGCACACACACACACGCCCCGATGGCATGGTGGCTAGCGCTCTTGCTTCACGCACGGAGGGCCCGGGTTCAATTCCCGGCGGGGCCGAAACATTTCGAAGTGTTTCGTTACACACACACACACACACACACACATACATACATACATACATACATACATATATACAACAGGCCTAGTGTCTAATCGACATGTGCCTAGGACAAAATGGTAACTAACACACACACACGTGCGCACACACACACACACACGTGCACACTCACGCACGGGCGCTCATAGCAACTGTGTATGTGAACGAGCATGCATGCGTGTACTTGCTGTATTGTGTAAACAAAGGTTAGTGTATTAACTGGTGTAGACTTCGCATACTAGAGCATTGTCCAGCTGCTGCTGTAGCATATCCTTGTCTACAAGAACATCACACATATTACTACTGTGAGATGTTTAACAACACTGTCATTACTCATATTACTACTGTGAGATGTTTAACAACACTGTCGTTACTCATATTACTATTGTTAGATGTATGTCAATATCATTGCTATCACTCATATTACTACTGTGAGATATCGGACAATAATACTGCCATCACTGTGTTTTCAGTGACCAAGCACAAATTAGAGCATGTAAACCTAATGTTTGTCATTACGTGACCATTCAGTGTAGTGGTTTCTCGTGAGCCATGACTGCCTACATCGTTGAGGAACTGTACTCCTAAGTAGTCTGTACTCTGATGGCATACATGACAACAGCTGAGATTACACTTCCGCTTTTTTTTTTTCAGGCCAACATTTTTGTTTTATTTTATAGGGCTTTTTATGGTTTTGCATGAGAAACTATATTGAGGTAAGAGAGGCGTGCTTATGTCCATTTATACTGTCGTACAGTGCGCTTTCTTGTACACGTCTGGTCTAGTATGGTTATCGCATTTGATCATTTAACAGTAAATTCCAAGGAATCCGTTTAATCTTTTGCGTTGTTATTTTGCACTTCTTAAGTAGGTTCCCAAATCCATCGCGTTGGTGGTGATGTTAAGATTGCAGTGTCACGTAGCAAGGTCAGCAATTAGACACCACCATTAATGGGAACGTACACACAATCAAAATCTTTGAGAGAGTCTTAAGAAACAAGATTGCTAATCACATATATTCTCAACTGCACAACCCAGAGCAGCATGGGTTTAGAGTAGTGGAAGAAGCAAAATGCAGATGTAGTTTGTACTGACTTTCCAAAAGACTTTGACAAGTGTGACCATTGTGTAATAGCTCATAAAATGCGTGTTCAGGGAATAACTGGAAAAGTGGGCTGATGTATATTTAGTTTTCTAACGAATAGAACCCAAAGGGTAATAGTGAACAGAGTGAAATCGGAGGCTGCCATAGTGAAAAGGTGTTTCCGAAGGCACAGTACAGGCTCTTGTGCTCCTTATGCTCACATCCGACATAGAGAGAAACGAGGTGCTATCAAACATTTCTAGAGTGCCGTGAAAAATATATAGGATTACCTAATTACCTAGTTGAAGTCTCCTTCGAAGTACTCTCCTTGGGAGGCTATGCATTGGTCCCAGCGCCTCTGCCACTTCTTGAAACATTTCTGGAACTCTTCTTTCCTAATGGCGTCCACCACTGTTTTTAACGTTAATAGACGAACAGTGTTTAATCTTCCTCATCTAACATTTGTCCTGTTATGAATTGAGAAAACCATTCAAAACATTGTCTCTGACCCATTGCTTCGTAGTCAAATGTTTGCTGAAGCATTTTGTGAGTTTCACTAGCTGTTTTACCCAGCTTGAAACAGAATTTCACACACACGCTGTTCTTTCTTTTAAAGATTCCACTTTTACAAAAAATCGCAATTCTTCACCAACAACATGACAAAATTCTGGTCTAAGCAACACAATGACTGACCGCACTGAAAATCACCACACTACTTTACAAAATAGTGTACAGAAAAGCGTGATCTACTCTGCCACCGCATTTCACCCAGGAAGCACGCAAAAATTCGAGTCTGGCAACTTTTTGAACGCATCTCGACATCCTTTGCGATGATACGAGATTCAGTATGAGAGTGAAGTCTATGGAGGAGACAGCAAACCTTCAGATTTATATAAACAGAGTCTTCAAGTGGGCCAATGGCAACAATGATATTCTATGAGAAGTTTCAATTACTTCTTTATGGAAAGATTGAGGAAATAAAGAGAGGAACGGAGTATAAAATTCTAATCAGTAATAATGGTAGATTTACCGACAAAATGTTAAGTAAATGGACACATGCAATTAGTGTGATATTTTGTGGCAACGTTTTGCTCTCCAGGAGCCTTTGTAACTTTTCCAGTTGTTCCCTGTACAAAGCTCCTGGAGAGCGAAAAGTTCCCACAATAAAATGTCACATTAGTTGTATCTGTCCATCAGTAGAACGTTAGACCAATGTGAGACCGGGCAGTGATCATGTCAGAAGATCTCACCTTCAAGGATACCTTTGATACCTTTGAAGAGTTTCGAGAGTATCTACTCTCTGAGCCCGGCCATGGGCCAGGCTCGTCTGGTGCTTGCCTGGTCAACCAGGCTGTTGCTGCTGGAGGCCCGCTGCCCCACATATCCATCACAGCCTGGTTGATCTGGCACCTGGTGAAGATATTTGTCCAGTTTCCTCTTGAAAGCTTCTACACTGGTTCCAGCCGTGTTTCGGATATCTTCTGGTAAGATGTTGAATAGTCTGGGACCCCGGATGTTAATACAGTGCTCCCGTATTGTCCCCACCGCACCCCTGCTCCTCACTGGGTTTATTTTACACTTTCTCCCATATCTCTCACTCCAGTATGTTGTTATGGGAGTGTGCAGATTTGGGACCAGCAAGGAATATGATAGGCTGGGTAACTAGAGCCTCTAAAACAAGAGATGTCAAGCCAGTGATGATTCTCTTTGTCCCTTCTCTCTAAGCTGAATTATTGCTGTACTCAACAGCTCCGTTTAAGGCAAGCGAAATTGCAGAACTGAAGAATGTGCAGAGAACCTTCACCACCTATATAGTTTGTCAAGCACCTAAATTACTAGAAACGTTTGAAGTCCCTTCATCTGTACTCCTTAGAACGTAGGAAATTTTAGAAGGATCGGTCTTAAATCTGCATGTTGCCCATGACAGTAAGAGGCTTGGAAGACTGTAAAAAATACCCCAGTGAAAAGCAGGGGTGGATAAAAAACTCAGTAAGTGTGAAGGGACCAAGACATTTTAACACACTCCCTTCTAACTTAAAAGGAGGGGGAGGGGAGTTACCAACAGACCCCTGACTGTCAAGAAAGAACTGAACAAGTGTCTCAAGTCAGTGCCTTATCAACCGGGCTGTGGTGCTTATGTTAGACTTTGTGTGGCTAGCACCATCAGGCTAGATCAAGCCATCCTTCTGGAGCTAAGTTCTGGGACCGGGCCGCGAGGGCGCTGACCCTCGGAACACACTACAGGTAGACTCCAGACTGAGGGAAATTAATTTCAAAGTGATAACTTGACAATGTTCCTTCTGTTTCGCTACAAATCTTCAGAGCTGATACTTATCTGCATTACAATCTTATGCTGCAATCTACACTATTTCTTTCGCAGGCATTGAAGTACAGGGGACTTGTCATTAAGGTACAGGGGATACCTTTCTCAGGTCGTGCAGCCACCGAAATACTGTACATCTAGTTGTCTTTGACCCACTGGAAGATTTGATTTATATCAGCTTGGAGGCTCACTGTATTTTCTATGGATACCACTTTCATACAAAAGATGCTACAGTGCTATGTTTTTTGTCCGTCTGTAGGATATAATATATAGTGGAAAGTACTCAAGGGCCTAGTCGCAAATCTGCACACTGCCATGCCATACTGGAATGAATGAGAGGAAGGGCACAATAAGAGAACATTGTATCAACATCCGTGACCCCAGACTATTCAGCAGCTTACCAGAAGATATCAGGAACACGGTTGGACAAGTACATAAGTCTTCAAAAGAAAACTGGGCAAGTATCTCTACCAGGTGCCAAATGAACCAGGCTGTGTTGGATATGTTGACCATTGGGCCGCCATCACCAACAGATGGTTAGGAATACTGTTAGTTTGATGTATATTTAAGTTGTAATTTGGAGTGTCGTTAATTAAAACACTGTCCAACACTCATTAGTGACTATTACAGTATCTACTGATGGTGTGGATAATGATGTCTCTTAATGATGGTATGGATGATGTCTCTCAATGATGGTGTGGATGATGATGTCTCTCAATGATGGTGTGGATGATAAAATCTCTTAATGATGGTGTGTATGATGTATATTAATGGTGTGGATGGTGTATATTAATGGTGTGAATAACAATATTAATGATGTGAATATTAATGTATATTAAGAGGCACAAGTTTTCCTGACACTATTGTCTTGATACCCAACAATAACTAGCTCCTGTGGGAATATTTGGGGAAGGTGAACTTGTGGAGACCTCTTGGGGAAAACCTGACGAATGGGTCATCCGCCTCTCATCCTGCCTGGGCTGACTGTGTGTGGTGGTGATGCTGAGAACAAGATCTCTGGGACCCTGGAATCGGCCCAGTAGCTGCTGTATCATATGTGTGCTCACCCAAGACAGTATCATTGTATTACCGTGAGTTACCAGTAGCGTGTGCGTGTGCTAAAACTACATCTCATACATATGTTCTTCACGACCCGCCAGTTTTGACCATGTGCCACCAACTGTGCAAGTTTTCCCTGGAAGCTGAGATTGAATATATTAAATAAGTTGTGGTAAATGTTCATGCTAAAATAAATTGACAAATGGACGAATCTTTGTGAGGAATGACGCTGACCAGTGTGATAAAGCCCTTGAGACTGAATATGTATATTGTCACTAACGGCAGGTATCGTTAGCCACTACTGGAACGAACACTTAAGATGTAACTGTAGTGAAGGTTGCCTTTGTAACAGTGACACCATTTAGCAGGTGTCATGATGACGCACAGGATAGTGCTAGGGTCCAGTCTTAGCGTGTGGGGGGGTTAGACAGTGAAGGTAGGTGATAGATATTTTGCAAGACAGAGGGGTGGAGGGAGTTGCAACATGGCACACTCTTCTTAGAGCTATACCGCAGGCTTAGCGAAACCTCCATGTAGTTGCTTCACTGATTTTTATGGTTATTGTTAGAGTGAATAAGGAGAGATTGTGCTCAATATCGCTGCCTGCATATCTTACTAATTAGACACCTCAATTATTGACGAAAGGTAGGCGACTCCAGAGTGTTAATAACTTAATGGTGTGGGTAGACTATACTGTGGTGTGTGGTTGGTGGTAGGTAACTAGGTGGGGTGAGGTAGTGGAGTGACGGTGTGATATCCCAAAGTGGTTTACACAAGGCGTCGCCAGTAACTGACCTTCACAATATTGCTAGATGGTTAACACGTCACCAGTAATGTCAGGGCTTCTGGCTACTTGTTTCACACCAACACTGCCAGGCGGGAGGGTGAGGGCAAAGCCATAGTGTCTTATTACTGGTCACATATTACAGTGCACCCCCTTTCTCTCTCTCTCTGTATATGGCCTCTCATGAATTGATGAATAAGACACATATGCAACACTTGGGCATCTTTATTGCCGAAACGTTTCGCCTGCACAGCTGGCTTCTTCAGTCGAATACAGGAAGCAGCAGAAGTTTAGGCGTTATCAGTCCATCACCCTCGATGGGAGGTGGTCAGCCCCTCAGGCCAACAATAAAGATGTCTTACTCATCTACTTCTCTGTATTATATACCATTTTCATAAAAAAATATACATTGTAATATACTTCTTCCATTACAATACAGAAGCTTAAAAATTAATGCGTCTTTTAAAGTATAAGAAAAAGATTTAAACAATACAGGACAACAAAATTTTAAAATATTAACCTAGAAAGTTTTAATTATATTATGAAAAGGCTAACATAATATGTTAAGTAAAAGGACACAAATGCAACTAATGTGACATTTTATTGTGGCAACGTTTCGCTCTCCAGGAGCTTTCTCAAGCCGTTACAAGCGATAATGGACATAGTGGGCTTATATATACTCTCAAAGTGAGGTGAATGAACACATTAATGCATGCAGAAACGATAACCTGAACAACGCCTGCGTACAACACCGAAATTCCAACAATCATCTCATGAAATTCAAAGACGCCCGACTAGTAATTAAAGAAACTAATTTGCCAAATTTGATGGTATCGGAGTCTGCGAAAAATTATTGGTATCGGCAAAAACTTTGATATGGACCCATCCCTATTTTAGATAAACGCTTGAGAGATTTAACTACATTTTTATATTGTTAATTTACAAAACAAATGGTTCTCTTTAACATTACAAACATTTTTCTATCTAATTAAAGTTTTTTTTTGTATTTTTAATAAATGGGCTTTTCTTTAACACACACACACACACACACACACACACACACACACACACACACACACACACACACACACAGGAGCTATGAATCGACCCCTGCAACCACAAATAGGTGAGTACACACACATTTCGAAGTGTTTCCTTACACACACATATATAACAGGCCTAGTGTCTAATCGACATGTGCCTAGGACAAAATGGTAACTAACACACACACACACACACACACACACCGGGTTCAATTCCCGGCGGGTCGGAAACATTTCGAAGTGTTTCCTTACACACACACACACACACACACACACACACACACACACACAGCGTTCCGATACCTTAGTGAGGAATCGTTCAAGACACTGTACATTGTGTACGTCAGGCCCATATTGGAGTATGCAGCACCAGTTTGGAACCCACACCTGGTCAAGCACGTCAAGAAATTAGAGAAAGTGCAAAGGTTTGCAACAAGGTTAGTTCCGGAGCTAAGGGAAATGTCCTATGAAGATAGGTTAAGGGAAATCGGGCTGACGACATTGGAGGACAGGAGGGTTAGGGGAGACATGATAACGACATACAAAATACTGCGTGGAATAGATAAGGTGGACAGAGACAGGATGTTCCAAAGAGGGGACACAGAAACAAGGGGTCACAATTGGAAGTTGAAGACTCAGACGAGTCAAAGGGATGTTAGGACGTATTTCTTCAGTCATAGAGTTGTCAGAAAGTGGAATAGTCTAGCAAGTGATGTAGTGGAGGCAGGAACCATACATAGCTTTAAGATGAGGTATGATGAAACTCATGGGGCAGGGAGAGAGAGGACCTAGTAGCGATCAGTGAAGAGGCGGGGCCAGGAGCTAAGTATCGACCCCTGCAACCACAATTAGGTGAGTACACACACACTTGTCAGGAAGTGAAATAGTCTGGAAAGTGAGGTAGTGGAGGCAGGAACCATACATAGCTTTAAGACGAGGTATGATAAAGCTCATGGTGCAGGGAGAGAGAGGACCTAGTAGCGATCAGTGAAGAGGCGGGGCCAGGAGCTGAGTCTCGACCCCTGCAACCACAAATAGGTGAGTACACACGCGCTCGCGCGCGCTAATGTAATTGTTTATTACACTAATAATATGAAGCAATACTGCGGTGTGATGGGGATTTTAACCCAAGGCCTCAGCTTCCCACGAGAGCAGGGAGATGATGCCCTGGTTCATCACACCACCTTGCCACTTTAGGCAACCAGCAGACCACTGGCACTATTTCTTTACCCAAAGACCATTCGGATGAACCTTATCTATTTCATTGCCCTCTCCTTTAGCAGTACACTTATCAGTGTATCCATAGGAGTGAAGGTGGATATATGCTGAGAAATAATGTGGTGTGACAGGGATTCTCTGCATCTATCCAATTGTTTCAATGAATGCATTGGTACTAATAATGTAAAAATAGGAAATAAATAATCACTGGAAGAGTACTACTTGGACAATGTTATTGAGAAGGGAGTAATATAACCCTGTATGGTTATAATGATATTACATGACTATAGGGAATGAGAATAAAAAGTATACTAAGGAAAGGTACAATTAGAATAAATTTTCACTGCATTTATAATGAGAATCTCCACCTGGGTGCTTCAACTCCTAATTCTGAAATAAGTCTCACAATTCGATCCACCTCAAGCTACCTTGATGGCTGTCTCGTCTCCTGAGCGACTAGCTTATTGTGTATTCCATGTTCATCTTGTGAGCGGTATCGCAATATAAAAAAGCGGATTACAGGTCAAAATAGGTCTTTGTCAGACCCCAGGCCGGGTCACCATCTGGAGAAGACCCGGGCCGGCAGTACCGGCGAACCTACAAGAAGTCAGACCCCACTGAGCATTAATTACATCACTATAAAGCATTATTAGTCATTTCTTTTTTTAAATTACTTCATAGTTAATGTACACATTTCAGCATTGAATACAATCTCAAGAGAAATATCTTACCACGAGAACAATTGGTCTTAATTGGATTGCAATTTTCTCTGTAAAGAAAACATTCATCTAGTCGATGCATAATGTGGATACAACCTCGAGATTTCAGATATCTTATCATCAATGAGGTGTTTTGCCATATCCTGTAAGGTTTGCCTGGAAGTGTCCCTGAAAGGTTGGATGTCATCTCTCTTCACACATACCCCCGCCCCAAGTTAAAAGCAATAAGAAACTTCTCAGATTTACCCTACCCCCCTTCCCTTCAGGTGGAACGTTGCACAACATTGCATAGCCACTGAACAAGTCATGTGATGGATGCATGCGAAAGGAAACCTTTTTCCATGACAAAAGAAATTGCCACTATACCACTCTCACTCGACCCTTCCTATTATCGCACGCATAAATATTGTTCCATTCTCGTCTATCATTGTAGTGTCAAACCAAGATACTAAGGTGAAATGGGACTAATAGTCATCCATCTTGTTCGCTGTGACTCAGGGTGTTTATTCCCACACCTCAAACTACTGTACTTGTTACAACTAAATGTTGACGTGTCTACAACTAAATGTTGACGTGTCTACAACTAAATGTTGACGTGTCTACAACTAAATGTTGACGTGTCTACAACTAAATGTTGACGTGTCTACAACTAAATGTTGACGTGTCTACAGCCTGATGACGAGCGTCCCCCCACTATATTCACTCTGCTCCCTCAATAAAAACCATCACCCTCTATCAGAGAGGTCGTCACGCTTCTACTCTCATCATTCACGGTATTCATCAGGTTAATCATCATCCTTCACGCCTACAATCACACCTTCATATCTTCACTGATGCCACGGTCCTTCGCTGTCTTGCGCCACAACCTTGGTTGGTGGTGCATGAACTAGTGTCATACACCGCCACTACTGATCCCAGCACACCACTGATCACAACACTCCACTGATCTCAGCACTCCACTGATCTCAGCACTCTACCACCACTGATCCCAGCACTCTACCACCACTGATCCCAGCACTGTACCACCACTGATCCCAGCACTCTACCACCACTGATCCCAGCACTGTACCACCACTGATCCCAGCACTCTACCACCACTGATCCCAGCACTCTACCACCACTGATCCCAGCACTCTACCACCACTGATCCCAGCACTGTACCACCACTGATCCCAGCACTGTACCACCACTGATCCCAGCACTGTACCACCACTGATCCCAGCACTGTACCACCACTGATCCCAGCACTGTACCACCACTGATCCCAGCACTCTACCACCACTGATCCCAGCACTGTACCACCACTGATCCCAGCACTCTACCACCACTGATCCCAGCACTCTACCACCACTGATCTCAGCACTCTACCACCACTGATCCCAGCACTGTACCACCACTGATCCCAGCACTCTACCACCACTGATCCCAGCACTCTACCACCACTGATCCCAGCACTGTACCACCACTGATCCCAGCACTCTACCACCACTGATCCCAGCACTCTACCACCACTGATCCCAACACTGTACCACCACTGATCCCAGCACTCTACCACCACTGATCCCAGCACTCTACCACCTCTGATCCCAGCACTACCACCACTGATCCCAGCTTTCTACCACCACTGATCCCAGCTTTCTACCACCACTGATCCCAGCACTCTACCACCACTGATCCCAGCACTGTACCACCACTGATCCCAGCACTGTACCACCACTGATCCCAGCACTCTACCACCACTGATCCCAACACTGTACCACCACTGATCCCAGCACTCTACCACCACTGATCCCAGCACTCTACCACCACTGATCCCAGCAGTCTACCACCACTGATCCTAACACTATACCACAACTGATCCCAGCACTCTACCACCACTGATCCCAGCAGTCTACCACCACTGATCCCAGCACTCTACCACCACTGATCTCAGCACTCTACCACCACTGATCCCAGCACTCCACCACTGATCCCAGCACTCCACCACCACTGATCCCAGCACACCACCACTGACCCCAGCATTCTACCACCACTGATCCCAGCACTCCTCCACCACTGATCCCAGCACTCCTCCACCACTGATACCAGCACTCCACCACCACTGATCCCAGCACACCACCACTGACCCCAGCATTCTACCACCACTGATCCCAGCACTCCACCACTGATCCCAGCACTCCACCACCACTGATCCCAGCACTCCACCACCACTGATCCCAGCACACCACCACTGACCCCAGCATTCTACCACCACTGATCCCAGCACTCCACCACCACTGATCCCAGCACACCACCACTGACCCCAGCATTCTACCACCACTGACCCCAGCACTTTACCACCACTGATCCCAGCACTCCATCACTACTGATCCCAACACTCCCACCACTGACCCCAGCCCTCCCACCACTGACCCCAGCACTCCACCAACGCCACACTTAACCACACCACCTCACCAGCGCCACACCTTCAGCCACACCACACCACTCATCAACACACTACAACACTCATCAACACCATACTACAACACTCATCAACACCACACAGTGTATCTTTAGTGTTTAGTATACTTCACAACGTGCGGTCCTGGGCGAAATCTTCCAGTACACGTTTCCCAGCACAAACCTGTCTTTATATTATTACTGAAGGCGAGTCATTAACACTGATCACTGTACCACCATGTATGGTGCACCATCAACACACAACACTGTCACCGTGTATGGTGCACCATCAACACAGAATACTCACCGTGTATGGTGCACCATCAACATAGAACACTCACCGTGTATGGTGCACCATCAACACAGAACACTGTCACAGTGTATGGTGCACCATCAACACAGAACACTGTCACCGTGTATGGTGCACCATCAACACAACACTCACCGTGTATGGTGCACCATCAACACAACACTCACCGTGTATGGTGCACCATCAACACAACACTCACCGTGTATGGTGCACCATCAACACAACACTCACCGTGTATGGTGCACCATCAACACAACACTCACCGTGTATGGTGCACCATCAACACAACACTGTCACCGTGTATGGTGCACCATCAACACAACACTGTTACCAGTACATCACACTAAGACATATTTGGGAAGGAAGGTGGACGTAGTCATAACTGAAGGTTGATAGTGATCAGGTAGGCTGGCTGGCCTGCGGGCAACAGCAGGCTGGCCAGGCTGGCCAGGCGGTTCCTGGTAAATCTGGCTCTTGTCCGGAACTGGTAACCAGTGTGTCTTATCACTAGTGTATTATTGAACATGTTTCTCTCACCAGTATTACTAGTCAGAAGCTCTCCCTTCACCTCTTGTTTCTGAATGTTCGCTGAAAATTTTACAGGTTACTGGCGCAGTGGGATGTTACTGGCGCAGTGGGATGTTACTGGCGCAGTGGGATGTTACTGACGCAGTGGGATGTGTTACTTACACTGGGATGTATATGAGTCGTCTTTTAATGGAGTCAAATGCAATGTTTGCAGCTTTCACAGAAATTTGCATAAAAGACTGTTTTGATTATGCAATATATTCCAGGGTACAAGCTATTTAGATACGACCTGTTAAGAGTCGCCCGTATACATTGAGCTACTGAACATTACTGATGATGTAGTCGAAGTTCTGGCACTCAGAATGGAAAGGCAGAACCTAGCTGTAGTATCAGCATATTTCAATATTTCAGATACTTATCTGGCACAGGAGAGACTGCGATCATTAAGGCAGTTCTCCCAGGCCGAGGCTCACCATTGCACTAGGGTAGTGCTGACTCTTGTGATTAACCCAAAGGTGATTAATCAAGTGTGTAATATTTTTCTCGCTTTTCCCTTAACAAAAATTATACACTATTTAACCACTTTTGGGTTAATCGCAGGAGTCAGCACTACCCTAGTGCAATGGTGAGCCTCAGCCTCGTGCCAGGTATTTAAAATATGCTGACGGTTGTGCTTGTGTACAAACCACCGGATGTAACCTGCCGGCAGTTCAGTTACCAGGTACTGGAGATGAAACATTGTCTTGATAACCTATCAAACTCGACTACAAATATCCTGCTTCTTGGATACTTCTGTTTGAGACATCTTTATCTGAAGTGTGTAGCAAGGACTGTAATTGCAATGAGCGTCCCTGCAGCTAGCCTGGAGGAACAGTACCAGACTTGTGGAAATTTCATATTCACCAAAACTTTTAAGGAACTACTATATTGGGCCTTTAGTATTTTATGCAGAAGCCTGGACATTGCTATCATCCCACAGTCATGGAAAACTACTAATACTGCCACCACTTCACAGAGGAGGAAGTAAAGCAGTTGAGAAAATCTATAGACCAATAGCCATAACTTGACATGTCAAAATCTTTGAAGGGGTCCTAAATAGAAATATTGTCATCACATATAATTACAGCAGTTGCACAAGTCAGGGCAACTTGGGCTTAGGGGCATAGCTGTTAGGTCATCACGATGCGGTCCTG
Source organism: Cherax destructor (assembly GCA_009830355.1). NCBI lineage: Eukaryota > Metazoa > Arthropoda > Malacostraca > Decapoda > Parastacidae > Cherax > Cherax destructor. The sequence goes on from WNWK01000150.1 coordinate 141,156, forward strand.
GAGGCTCTGGAAGACAAACTAATTGCTCATATAGCGTACCCTGCTTTTGCAAAATCATTCGACAAATGCGACTATCGTGTGGTTGCGCAAAAAAAAATATGTGCTAAAGGAATAACTGGAAAAGTAGACAGATGAATATTTAGCTTCTTAATAGAACCCAGAACAAAAGTAGTAAGACAGAGGGAAGACGAAGGCTGCCACAGTGAAAAGCTCTGTTCTATTGTTTCTTATCAAACATGAACAAGGACATAAATCATAGCACTGCAATATTCTTTGCTGATGACACCAGAATTTCTGTGAAAATGGCGTCCGTCGAAGATGGCGAATCTTCAGGCGGATATAAAACCAACTCTTTAAATTACTTTCAGACAATATGATGTTTAACCAGGACAGATTTCAGTTGCTCTGCTGTGGAAGAATGGAGAAATAAAGATCGTAACGGAGTACAGGACAAACTGGAGAAATAAAGACCGTAACGGAGTACAGAACAAACTGGAGAAATAAAGACCGTAACGGAGTACAGGACAAACTTAAATCATTCACTAGAGTGAATGTTCATGTGCAAGACTTAAGAGTAATGATGTTGAAAGATCTCACATTCAAGAATCAGAACAATGTTGCTATTACTACCACAAGGAAAATAGGCTGCATAACCAGAATTAGCAAGGCAAGAGGTGCTGAGCCAATAATACTCTTCAGGTCACGTGTTCTCTCCAGATTAGAATAATGCTGTACACTGACGGCTCCCTTCAAGGCAAGCGAAATTGCTGAGCTGGAAAACATAGAGAACTTTCACTGCTCTTATGCACTCAAACATCTGAACTACTGGGAATGCTTCAAAGTCCCTTCAACGAAGACAATAATAATTTAATTCGTTAAACTCCCGTAGGCACTGGTTCCAAACCTGAACACTGAAATCACTTCGTATGACAATAGGAGTTTTGGCAGACGATGCAAAATACTTCTACTAAAATGTAGGGGCGTGACAAGTAGGCTAAGTGAGAACTCATTGTGTATCAGAGATCCCTGACTCTTCAACGCCCTCCCTCCGTGAATTAGAGTAATTACCAGCTGTCTTTAAGAGGGAATTGGACAACGTACAAACCACAGCCGGGCTGTGGTTTGTACGTTGGACTGCGTACGGCCAGCAGTAACAGTCTACTTGATCAGGTCTTGATCCTCTAGGATGTTTGGTCTGTGACCGGGTCGCGGGGGTGCCCCAGTGAAAGGTCCTTCAGATATCCTTCAGGAATTAGTGTTAATATAACTCTGGTGTTGTGAGATTGGTTCATAGTGCAGTTTTTTCAGCCGTTCTACAGCAGGAGTCTGTGTATCTTACTACTTTTTTGGATATATTAATCTTGACAATGACTGGTTTTAAAATTGTTGTGGCAGGAGGTTCCTGCCCTTCGGCCGCCCTCGTAACTTGTCAGACTTGTAGTGCCTCAAAACTAGCACCTTTCACTTCGTGGGTAGTCAGGTTTATACTGGGGGCCAGGAAGTACTTGCACGCTTCTCCACCCAAAAGTATCCGCTGCCTCGCACACGCCTTCTCGACAACTTTGTTTTTCTACTGTGTCCACCTTGTTACGAGTCGATTCATAGCTAATGGCCTCGTCTCTTTATCAGTGTTTATTGCTTTTACACATTCCTGTCCTCTTATATTCTATCATACTTGTATTTGAAGCCATTTATTGAGTGTGCTTTCGCATCATGGTCCTGACGTATACGAATAGGGCCCTCAGTGATTCCAGTGAGGTTCTTAAAGCCGAAATTATTTTGTAGATATGCTCGATATAATGCTTACCTTCTAACCTTTCTCATTGTTTGTCTTATTTTCGTCTAGGCTTTATTCGGTGCGTTTTACTGTGTGTTAGTGATTGACTCCCGAATTCACATATATGATGACTACTGAAGTTTGTTAAGGTCCTCTTACGAGTCCGTTCTTACTCACGTTCTTATACTAGATGCCAGTGTCTTTACATCGTCTGCTAACAGTGATATACTTTTTGAATTAATTACATCGGACGTGTCATTTATGTATATGATTAACAGTACAGGTCCTATTACTAATTATTATGGTGCCCAACTTGTCGAATTGTACACTTCTTCCTTCGTATACTTGACATTGACTTTCATTGGGTATTATGTAATGCTTTGTAATGGGTACGCTTAACTGTACATGAATTCGTCTTTTGTTAAGGGAGACGATTCTCGACTTCTGTCCTCATCTAACTGACCGTGACCAAGTTCACTTACATCTAGCATCGTCAACCCTGTTATGTACATTCTTAAAACTATGAAGTCAACCTCCATCGCTTCTGCATCCAAGTTATTCCACTATATTCAGCTATTTGTGGGTGCAGGGGTCGAGTCTAAGCTCCTGGCTCTGTATTATGGTGGCCGCTATTGATTTCACACACTTCTGGCTCTATAATATCTATATATGTTTTTAAATATTTATATAAATATTACCACTTCACTGTCAAGGTCGTTCCACTTCCTGATCACTCGCAGGCGGAAATGATTCCTAACATCTTTGTGACTCATCAGTGTTTTAACTTCCAGTTGTGCTTTCCTGTTTGTTTCTCGCCTATCTAACACCCTGTCCCTGTCCACCCTATCAGTTCCTCTCAATATTTTGTACGTCTATGTCATGTTTTCCCTGGTCTTTCTGTCCTCGTGTCACCAGGTTTAGTCCCTTTATTAAGTGCAAATATTTGCATTCTTTCCAGTTTATTGACATGATCAGGTGAGGGTTCCATAGTGGTTTTCATTACTTCGAGATGGACTTGGACTTTGGGTGGTGCAAGAGCTTCCACCATCTGATAAATTACTTCTCACTTGAACTCCTCTTAATCATAGAAATCAGTAACGGGGGAATTGTACATGGAAAATATACGGAAACACTTAAATTATACCACTTAGATACTTAGATCAAGTTACTTGAAATTGTGTAATATAGCACTAATGGGGGTCATTTACAGTGATCTATTACAGGTATGAGAAATGGAAATACAAATAATACTGATACAAAGTTCTTAACAAATAGCCAACTATAATTCACTTAAGTCTCCACCAAGTGCTTCAGGACTGTTTACAGAAGCAGCTTCACCTCCAACTGGTTCAGTAGCTGAGCTTCCTCCCTCAATGGTGGTGGTGGTTCATCTTTGTTTCTCTATAAGCAGCTCTCATTTCCTTCTCCCCCCCCACACACACACACACACGCACGCACACTTGCTCGCACATACCATTTTCATATATACACACACCCATACGACAAAAATAGTTGCATTTTATACTGAGTTCAGCAGCTAGACGACTGCTGCCTCGAGTCACTGCAAAGGTATGAAATCTTCGCGAACATCACTGATCAGTTTTATTATGTGTTAATCTATATCAGAACAATAACATTTAGGAGAAAATATTTTCGTGTTTTAATAGTCAATTTTTCAACACCATTGTGTAAATCAGTGTTGATGTAATGCATATGTAACGACGCTAAATCACTCTCTCCTGGCCCACTGCTTAAGATAGATAGTTTGAAGTAGTCCAAGCTTACAATTGCAACACTCATATTAACCATTTATCACTCACTGTATGCAATTTTCAGCATGCAACATATGTTCGGATAATCTACCGAATTACACAGTTGTTTTGGCTGCTATATGAGGTACTTATTTGCATAAGTTTCATAAGTTTTGATGTGAATACTTATGAATTGTTCTGGGTATTTTATGACAGGCTGTACTGTGAAAACTGGACAAGCATGCTGGACACTATGTACAGTGTAGCAGTTACTGAGTTGTTAGTGGTGTCCCAGGCCAGCAATGACTGCATCAAGATATACCTGGAGGGGGTTCGGGGGTCAACGCCCCCGCGGCCCGGTCCGTGACCAGGCCTTGTATGGTGTCGCAAGTGAGCCTCTGTAGTACTTTTCCTGGGTTTCTGCTGGCATATTGTGTGTGTTTGTGTGTGTGTGTACTCACCTATTTGCACCTATTTGTGGTTGCAGGGGTCGAGTCATAGCTCCTGGCCCCGCCTCTTCACTGATTGCTACTAGGTCCTCTCTCTCCCTGCTCCATGAGCTTTATCAAACCTAGTCTTAAAACTATGTATGGTTCCTGCCTCCACTATGTCGCTTTCCAAGCTATTCCACTTCCTGACAACTCTATGACTGAAGAAATACTTCCTAACATCCCTTTGACTCATAGGAGTCTTCAACTTCCAATTGTGACCCCTTGTTTCTGTGTCCCCTCTCTGGAACATCTTGTCTCTGTCCACCTTATCTATTCCTCGCAGTATTTTATATGTCGTTATCATGTCTCCCCTAACCCTCCTGTCCTCTAGTGTCGTCAGGCCGATTTCCCTTAACCTTTCTTCGTAGGACAATCCCTTAGCTCTGGGACTAGTCTTGTTGCAAACCTTTGCACTTTCTCTAATTTCTTGACGTGCTTGACCAGGTGTGGGTTCCAAACTGGTGCTGCATACTCCAGTATGGGCCTGACGTATATGGTGTACAGAGTCTTGAATGATTCCTTGGTGAGGTATTGGAACGCTATTCTTAGGTTTGCCAGCCGCCCGTATGCTGCAGCAGTTATCTGATTGATGTGTGCCTCAGGAGATGTGCTCGGTATTATACTCACCCCAAGATCTTTTCTTTGAGTGAGGTTTGCAGTCTTTGGCCACCTAGACTATACTCTGTCTGCGGTCTTCTTTGCCCTTCCCGATATTCATGACTTTACATTTGGCAGGGTTAAATTCAAGGAGCCAGTTACTGGACCAGGCTTGCAGCCTGTCCAGGTCTCTTTGTATTCCTGCCTGATCCTCGACTGATTTGATTCTTCTCATTAACTTCACATCATCTGCAAACAGGGACACTTCTGAGTCTATCCCTTCCGTTATGTCATTCACATATACCAAAAACAGTACAGGTCCTAGGACTGACCCTTGTGGAACTCCACTCGTCACAGGTGCCCACTCTGACATCTCGTCACGTACCATGACTCGTTGTTGCCTCCCTGTCAGATATTCTCTGATCCATTGCAGTGCTTTTCCTGTTACGTGTGCCTGATCCTCTAGCTTTTGCATTAATCTCTTGTGAGGAACTGTGTCGAACGCCTTCTTGCAGTCCAAAAAAATGCAGTCTATCCACCCCTCTCTCTCGTGTCTTACTTCTGTTACCTTGTCATAAAACTGCAGTAGGTGTGTGTGTGTGTGTGTGTGGACCACGTATAGAAGTACAGTATTTAGTTTAACAGTCAGCAGTGTCAACAGCTTCTGTAAAGCTTGTGTTGTAAGTTTCATCAGTGTTTTATCTGCTTTGCTAAACAATTTATTTCACTGAATTTATACTCTGGTAAGCAGACACAGAATCTTCAGGTCTTCATTGGAGCTTTTACCGAGTCCCACAGTGTATCCCATTTAATTGTTACCTCTCACGAAGCATACAATAAACCGGAAACTTGCAATCCTTTCTGGAAGACCAGCAGACATAATAAACAGTGGTACGGTATAACTCACGAGGGATATGGTTATCAAACAGATAGATAAACTGAAGCAAAATAAGTCCCCAGGACCCGACGAGTTGTTTTCCAGGGTACTTAAAGAATGCAAGATGGAACTTAGTCAGCCATTAACGAATGTGTTTAACACGTCCATCCTAACTGGTGTTGTGCCAGAGATGTGGAAGATAGCTAATGTAGTTCCTATATTCAAATCAGGGGATAAGTCCAGTCCATCAAATTACCGTCCAATAAGCCTCACGTCTATAGTAGGCAAATTATTAGAATCAATTATAGCTGATATTATCAGAAGTCACCTTGAAGAACATAATTTGATTAATGAATCTCAGCATGGGTTTACGAGAGGTCGTTCCTGCCTGACAAATTTACTGACGTTTTTCAATAAAACATTTGAGGCAGTAGACAGTGATAAAGAATATGATATAGTTTACTTGGATTTCAGTAAGGCCTTCGATAGAGTACCTCATAAGAGACTCTTAAGAAAGGTGGCAGCTCATGGTATAGGAGGTAAAGTTCTAGCATGGATAGAGGCATGGCTTACCAATAGAAAGCAGAGAGTTTCCATTAATGGGGTCAAATCTGAATGGGGATTTGTCACCAGTGGCGTTCCACAAGGATCAGTTTTGGGCCCATTGTTGTTCATAATTTACATAAATGACCTTGATGAAGGAATTGCAAGTGACATGAGTAAATTTGCTGATGATACAAAAATAGGCCGTATAATTCATTCTGAGGAGGATACCAATGAACTCCAGGAGGATTTGGATAAATTAATGTCTTGGTCTGAAAAGTGGCAGATGAAGTTCAATGTGGATAAGTGTAAGGTGCTAGTCGTTGGTAATGAAAATATCCCTCGAATTTATAAACTAGGTGAAGTTGAGCTTGATCATACAGAATGTGAAAAGACTTGGGAGTCATGGTAAGCAGAAATCTAAAGCCAAGACAACAGTGCCTAAGTGTGCGCAATAAGGCTAACAGATTACTAGGATTTATTTCAAGAAGTATAAGCAACAGAAGTCCAAAAGTTATTTTACAGCTCTATACATCACTAGTGAGACCTCATTTGGATTATGCAGCTCAGTTTTGGTCTCCTTACTACAGGATGGATATAGATTCATTGGAGAACATACAAAGAAGAATGACTAAAATGATTTACAGTATAAGAAATCTCCCGTATGAAGATAGACTTAGAGCATTGAATCTCCACTCTCTGGAGAGACGTAGAATGAGGGAGATATCATCGAGGTGTACAAGTGGATGATGGGCATAAACAAAGGAGATATTAATAAAATACTGAGGATATCGAACCAAGTAAGAACCAGAAATAACGGATTTAAATTGGATAAATTTAGATTTAGAAAGGACATAGGCAAGTACTGGTTTTCGAACAGAGTTGTAGATGCGTGGAACAATCTTCCGAGTAGGGTGATAGAGGCTAGGACCTTGGGTGGCTTTAAAAAGAGATTGGACAAATATATGAGTGGGAGGGGCTGGGTTTGATTAGTGTCGTGAGTACAGGAGTAAATTCTTAGGTAGTGGTGGTTTTGATAAGGACCTGCCTTGTATGGGCCAGTAGGCCTTCTGCAGTGTTCCTCCATTCTTATGTTCTTAAAATAAGTCCGATGCATCATGGTGTCAGTGATCTTGTCTGGCAGGTACTTATTGTTTTTGAAATATCAAGTCTTGCAAGTTGTGGTTTCTCTTGGGACTTAGTGAAAGAAAAACTCTACTTTCTCTGCTGTATCCATCATGTTTCGAACCGCAGGTTGCTGAGCTATGACTTTCTAACTGACAGTTTAACGCAGACTACTTCCTCACTGAACACCAGAAACCATCACTTGACCTCCCATTGGATCCATTACTGACACCTATATCCACCTTCCATACCCTTTACCCTTAGTGAAAATAAGGGTATAGGGGCAGCTGCCGCCAGCGACAACTACTACTACGACGACGACGACGTGGTGGTCGGTCTCACTACCACATATTGAATCTTCTGGACTGATGACAGAAGGCAACCTTGACACCCTGTACAGTATCCCAGGCGACCTCAACGTTGCATACAGAAATTACATGGAGGGAAATAACCAACAAACCTTTGGCAGTTTTCGAGAGGGAACTTGACCAGCCGGGTTGTGGTTTATACTTCGGACTGCGTGCGGTCAGCAGTAATAGCCTGGTTGATCAAGCTTTGATCCACCAAGAGCCTAGTCTGGAACTGGGCTGCAGGGGGTAGTAGCCAAGGAAACATCCTGGGGTCTGGGATTCTTTTTTAATTCCCATGTAGCAGTGATCTGCGTTGTGTGACACAAGGAAGCTGTGGCCATTATCCACTCGCTGCGCAGTGGGAGGAGGCGGCTTAACCACTTGTCTCACCGCCTTGAGAGGAGTGTTTCGCTGCAATAGTGCCCCATGTGCTATGTTCATATTTGCCTAGCATTTGGCCCATGTAATATTAGAAATGAGATCTTTTTATCACTAAAGTCACAGCACTTTGACGCCTTTAATGAATGTCGTAGTGGCTTACGTCCTGACGTGTTGAGAGCGCTTAGTTCTCTTCATTGCCAGTAGTTGGCAACGTTGCCCCAGGGCATTGCCAGTATTTAGGCTGGGCAGTGTTTTTAAAGGCCTGGGAGCTTGCAGTCATCGAATTTGTGCCATTCAATATGATGTGAGCACCTGAGAGCCGGATTAATGTAATTCCCGGCCTAAAATTTAAGGTGTGCTTCACACGTTATAGTGACGTGTGTGAGAGATTACCAGGACTCATTTAAGTGTTATTAGTCCACACTTTTGGAAGTGGACTGTGACTTCGAGGGTATTGCTGTCATGTTTGTTTAAACCGAGTGTCAGCAGTACTGACTGACGACAGTCTGATATGGTGACCACTCACCATTTAGGACTTAAGTTAATAGGCGTCCTGCTCTGATCTATCTACGAGTCCAAGACCACCAAACCCTGTCGTAGAATTAAGACACCTGAGGCATCGGGTAAAAGTTCTCTCCTTGTTCATTAAGTAGATTGCAATCCATGACAATCTTGTGCAAGGAAGGTAGGGAGGAACCTGATTAATATAGAGCAAGTGAAGTAAATAACCTTTTGAGCTGCTCAAGTGTCATTTTCCACGCGCCGCGTATCTACCCTCGTGCCAGCTCAAGCTCCATTCCAAGACCAGTTAAACTGGAACATTCAACCTGGTAATGAACCGGGAACCAGGTGTTAAAGACAACGGATTGGTAAGTATTCAACTAGTCGTTAATTTGACAGCCACCTGTGGAGGTGTGCACTATTTAATTTCAGAGCATGTGGAAAGGCTGGCGGACTGTAGGTGAATAGACTGAAGCTAACGGAATCAAGTCCTCCACACTGTCGATCAATGGTCTGGGTTCCGTGTGCCACCAGCTCAACTCTCCATAGGTCTTATCTATTACAGCGTAGGAGTATAAAGAAACATAAATGGGAGAGTCATTGAGAGTGATAATAAATAACGAAGATAGACGCTACCAGGTAGTGGTAGTCAAGTGTGAGGCAAATAGCAATATCTTGGTTCAGGGTATATAGTGGAAGGCAGGTGAGGGGAAGTTGTTACCCGCCAACACTGCCAGATCTAACACAAACATAAACACACACACACTCTCACACACACACTCGACAAGTTTCTCAGGTTAGTGCCTGATAAGCCGGGCTGTGGTGCTTATGTTGAACTTTGTGCGGTTAGCACCAACTGCCTGATTGATCAGGTCATCTACTGGGATGACCTGATCCCAGGGTTAACGCCGCGGGAGCGTTAACCCAGGGATGACATTCCAGGTAGATATGTAACTACCTCTGTCAAGCTGTTTGTCGTTATTTGCCTATATGTATATATCATCTCTACTGTTTTACGCCATATTTTCCTGTTCATCTGTCTCAACATACATTTCAACATAAATATTTTTAGGCTAGTTTCCTAACGTGTAACCACCTCGTTGCCTGTACTTGGTGCTGGCTCAGTCATGTCACAACCTCGCTCTATGTGAAGAAACTCAAGACGCATAAAATACTGAATTTACTCGTGTTTGAAGGAAAAAAAATATTATATACATTATTGCTGAAGTTTTTATATTGAGATATACATGTTGATGAACGGTGTTGCTCATGTGTTCGTGTGCGCGTGTAACACATGTGACTATTAAAGTACGAGGTTGTGTGTGGGGGTTTTCTCGCCTAATTGTACTCATCTAATTGTGGTTGCAGGGGGTCGAGTCTTGACTCCTGGCCCCGCCTTTTCACTGGTCGCTACTAGGTCCACTCTCTCCCTGCTCCATGAGCTTTATCATACCTCTTCTTAAAGCTATGTATGGATCCTGCCTCCACTACATCACTCTCCAGACTATTCCGCTTCCTGACAACTCTGTGCTGAAGAAATACTTCCTAACATCCCTGTGACTCATCCTAGTCTTCAACTTCCAATTGTGACCCCTTGTTGCTGTGTCCCATCTCTGGAACATCGTCTCTGTCCACCTTGTCAATTCATCTCTAATTTCTCTAATTTCTTGACGTGCTTGACCAGATGTGGATTCCAAACTGGTGCTGCATACTCCAAAATGAGGCTGACGTACACGGTGTACAGAGTCTTGAACGATACCTTACTGAGATGTCGGAACGCTATTCTCAGGTTTGCCAGGCGCTCATATGCTGCAGCAGTTATTTTGTTGATGTGTGCCTCAGATGTGCTCGGTATTATACTCACCCCAAAAGCCTTTTCCTTGAGTGAGGTTTACAATCTTTGGCCCCCTAGCCTGTACTCTGCGGTCTTCTTTGTCCTTCACCAATCTTCATGACTTGATGGGGTTAAACCCCAGGAGCCAGTTGCTGGACCAGGCTTGCAGCCTGTCTAGATACCTTAGTAGTCCTGCCTGATCCTCATCCGATTGAATTCTCCTCATTAGCTTCACATCGTCTGCAAACAGGGACACTTCTGAGTCTATCCCTTCCGCCATTTCATTCCCATATACCAGAAAGAGCATCTGTCCTAGAACTGACCCCTGTGGAAACCCCTCTCGTCACAGGTACCCACTCTGACACCTCATCACGTACCATGACTCGTTGTTGCCTTCTCTGATCCATTGCAGTGCCTTTACTGTTATACGTGCCTGATCCTCTAGCTTTTGCATTAATCTCTTGTGTGGAACTGTATCGAAAACTTTCTTGCAGTCCAAGAAAATGCAGTCTTCCCACCCTTCTCTCTCCTGTCTTACTTCCGTCACGGTGTGTGAGTGGGGTTGTTTGTAAGGGAGTGTGTGTGTGTGTGTGTGTGTGTGTGTAAGGGAGTACTCGCCTAATTGTACTCACCTAATTGTGGTTGCAGGGGTCGAGACTCAGCTCCTGGCCCCGCCTCTTCGCTGTCCGCTACTGGGTCTCTGCTCTCTCTGCTCCATGAGCTTTATCATACCTCGTCTTAAAACTATGTATGGTTCCTGCCTCCACTATATCTTTCTCTAGACTATTCCACTTCCTTACTACTCTGTGGCTGAAGAAATGCTTCCTAACATCCCTTTGACTCATCTGAGTCTTCAGCTTCCAGTTGTGTCCCCTTGTTTCTGTGTTCCCCCTCTGGAACATCCTGTCCCTGTCTACCTTGTCGATTCCCCGCAGTATTTTGTATGTCGTTATCATGTCTCCTCTGACCCTTCTTTCCTCCAGTGTTGTTAGTCCTATTTCCCTCAACCTTTCTTCATAGGACAGACCCCTGAGTTGTGTGTGTGTGTGTGTGTGTGTACTCACCTATTTGTACTCACCTATTTGTGGTTGCAGGGGTCGATTCATAGCTCCTGGCCCCGCCTCTTCACTGATTGCTACTAGGTCCTCTCTCTCCCTGCTCCATGAGCTTTATCAAACCTAGTCTTAAAACTATGTATGTGTGTGTGTAAGGGATGTGTGTGTGTGTGTGTGTGTGTGTGTGTGTGTGTGTGTGTGTGTGTGTGTGTGTGTGTGTAAGGGAGTGTGTGAGTGAGTGTGTGTGTGTAAGGGAGTGTGTGTGTGTGTGTGTGTGTGTGTGTGTGTGTGTGTGTGTGTGTGAGTGAGTGAGAGTTATGGTGGACAGGAGAATTTAGGAAGTGTAAGTTTAGTTGTTTGTTAAGTCACTTGTTTGCTCACTATCTCCACCACTGACAATATTGTTAATTTATGATCACTGAATTTATTGTGTTTACTGAGTGTTAATAGTTTATAATGTGTAAATACTGTACCTGTGTCAGTCATGCTGAGTACCAGTTTTGATGTTACTAACTTGACACTAAGATTGCCAAATTAGTGGTTGTTACTCTTCAATTTACTATGTTTTTAAATGCGAAATTACATATGCCAGACACTTGGAGTAAATGACATAGCTTCAAGGGACTAGATATAGTGGTTGTTAGTGAAGTTGAGTGAGCTCGACCTCACCCTCCCACGTACTCAGTGGCTTGCGTAACCACGGACCTAACTAGCGTGTTTTCGCTACGTGAGACAGCGTGCCTGTGGCCAGTGACTGCTGAAGGTCGCTGGGAGAAGTCATTACTAGTGTTATGCCAGTGTAGTCAGCCCTAATAGCCAGTATAGTCAGACATACTAGTTGTATCTTAAAACTCTCAACACTAAAATAAGCATGAAAGTCACTACGTAGAAGACATGGAAAAATTACAGGAAGACGTAAGCAGGGTTTTCCAGTGGGCAGTGGAGAACAGCATGATGTTCAGTGGTGATAAGTTCCAGCTGCTTAGGTATGGAAAGAATGAAGAACTCAAAAGGAACACTGTACACAAAACTCAAGAGGATCACCAAATAGAGACTATTGAGGAAACTTAAGGCACACGGAATGGGAGAATTTTTTTCCTGGGTAGAGGCATGGTTGACAAATAGGCAGTAGAGTGATTTCCCTAGAAGAGTGATTTCCAACCTTTTTACCACCAAGGATCATTTAAATGAATTTTCCCAGGGACCCCAGGTTTTTGAAAAGTCTGTCTACTCAACAAGCTGCTTTTATTAACTAACAACAAACTCGTTATCCCAGTTTCATCTCTCAATTAAAAGACATACGTAACTGAGTATGCACGATCAGTTATTAGGGCGAATTCAACAAATTTAATTTTAGCAAGATAATCATCAACTGGGGCCATGTCAGTCGTGACCTTAATAAAATACGCTGAGAAGACTATATAACCAGCAAGGTTTTAAACCTGTTTCTCGGGAGGATGAGCTTATTGGCACTCGACGTATGCTCCAGATATGTACCTCGACGGCAAACTGGAGAGAGAGAGAGAGAGAGAGGTGCTTCCTCTACAGGCGAAGGCTCTGAATAGTGTCCAGTAGCTCGGTTGGTAGCACACTCAGTTCACATACTGAGTGTCCGTGGTTCGATCCCTGGCACGGGTGGAAACGAACATGTTTCCTTACACCTGCTGCCCCTGTTCACCTGGCAGTATGTAGGTACCTGGGTGTTAGTCGACTGCTGTGGGTTCCAACCCATGGAGTAGTAGTATATCTTACATAGGGCTGGGCTTTAAAATGAGCTGTACAATTAATGTATAAAAGAAAATAATCGCAAATGCAGCAGACTCTCCAAAGCATAAAAAGAGAGACTGTTTAGGGAAATGGAGAACAAGTATAAAGTCTAGGAGAGACAGAGGGAGCATAAAGTCACAAATGAAATTAAAAATCTCAAATACGTCTTCTTGTATGCAAAATCCAGAGTGAAAAACTACATCTAGTATCAGGCCTTCACTTAAGGAAGATGGAACGTGCACTGTTGACAATAAGGAAATGAATGAAATACTGAAAGTCACAATACGATTCTTTATTCAGCGAACCACTTATCAGAGCAGACATCTACACAATTTCTGATGTAGCTCTATTCCCATTTGACTTTGAAGAAGCTATCGACAGCATGCCAATGCATTCTGGCACCAGCAAGAAATCACTATCTCGGGCCTTTAGTATCCTCTGGAGCCTGGACACAGGTGTCATCGTACAGTTGTTAAAAACTACTGATATTGCTCTACCTCACAAAGGTGGCAGGAAAGCACTCGAGAAAAAGCTATAGATGAATAGCGCTAACATCATATCAAAATCTTTGAAAGAGTCCTAAGAAGCAAGATTGCCAGTTACATGATGGATATGTGGGGCAGCGGGCCTCCAGCAGCAACAGCCTGGTTGACCAGGCAAGCACCAGACGAGCCTGGCCCATGGCCGGGCTCAGAGAGTAGATAAACTCTCGAAACTCATCAAAGGTAAAGGTACATGACTTGGGTGAGTGCTAAATCAGTAATGGTCATACCGCGTCTGGAGAAATTGAAGGCATTCATACTCGATTCAAGGAATTGGAGCACAGATCCAATTCCTTATATCAAGAGCCCTTCACCAGCATGATGATGGAATTACAACTGTTTCACAACCCAGGGCAGCATGGGTTTATAACAGGCCGCTTCTCTTACAATTGTTAGACCACTTCGACATGGTCTTGGATGAGCTGAAAGACCAACCAAATGCTGATGTAGTGTACAGAGATTTTGCAAAAACCTTCGACAAGTGTGACTATGACAACATACAAAATGCATGCAGAAAGAATAACTGGAAAAGTGGGCTGATGGATATTTAACTTCTTAATGAACAGAACTCTGAGGATAGTAATAAACAGGGTGAAGTCAGGAACTGCCACAGTGAAAAGCTCTGTTCCTCAAAACACAGTACTCGGCCATCTTGTGTCACATTCTTATACCAGACATAGACAAGGACATCATAAATCATAGCACATCCGGGGACCCAGACTATTCAACGTCTTACCAGAAGATATCCGAAACACGGCTGGAACAAGTGTAGAAGCCTTCAAGAGGAAACTGGACAAATATCTTCACCAGGTGCCAGATCAACCAGGCTGTGATGGATATGTGGGGCAGCGGGCCTCCAGCAGCAACAGCCTGGTTGACCAGGCAAGCATCAGATGAGCCTGGCCCATGGCCGGACTCAGAGAGTAGAGAAACTCTCTAAACTCTTCAAAGGTATACCAAAGGTAAAGGTACCGTACCATCCTTTGCCAGTGACACCAGAATCTCAGAGTGGCGTCAGTCGAAGACAATTCTTCCATAGACTTCGCTATGGAAGAATGGAGGAAATACTGAAACGTAGTAAAAAACTAATCACTCGTAGAACGAAAGTTCAATGTGTGAGACTTTGGAGTGATGGGGGATGTACCATTCTATTTTCACAACACTGTTGCTATCACTACCCCTAGGAGAATGATAGACTAGAATGATAGGCTAGAATGTTGTATGCCAACGGTTCCCTTTAAGACAGTTAAGTGCGGATCTAGGAAATGATCAGAAAACCTTCACTGCCCATATAAACTGAGTCAAACCTCTAAATTACAGGGAACGCTTGAAGTCCCTTAGAACGTAGGCGAGAAATTTATCTCATAATTTATAACTGGAAAATCTTGGAGGGACTGGTCCCAAACCTACACACCGAAATCACTCCATCTGAAAGTAAGAAACTTGGCAAAAGGTGTAAAATACCTTCAATTAAAAAAAAAAACGGGGGCGAGATAAGTATACTAAAAACTCAGTGTCAGAGATACTCGACTTTTCAAAAGCCCTCCTTTCGTGCATAAAGGAAATTATCAACAAACCTCTGTCCATTTTCAAGTTCTTCAGATTATTTTCTAATCAGCCAGCCTGTAGTTTGTACGTTATACTGTGCTTCCATCACCAACAGCTTAGTGAATCAGGACAGCACCCAGGAAGTCTGGTCTGGGACTGGGTCGTGGGGGGGTGGGGACGATGGCCCTCGGAATCATCGTCAGGTGAACATAAGGCAAGTCAGAGGATACATAACTACAGGTACTTGGTATGCCATACCCAAGTGGTGGGCATGACATACCAAGTAGTAGAGTAGAGGAGGAAACAAGTAGCCACCCAAGTCTTCACGCTAGAGCTGCTGGGTTCAAACTGAGTATGACCTGGTCCAGGGTGACACCAGTATTCAACTATTATTCAAGTCATACCAGCGTCTCTACTAGAAGATCCATTTGTGCATACACACTCATAAGGGTTTAACGATAGACATACTGATATAAAGGTTGCCAGTACATTACTGACTTAGTAAACACAGTTGTTGTAGTACATTAATTAACTTAAGGTATGATCCTGTTTGCGGTGTAGGTGATGGCTACCGGCTGATGTTAGAGGTCGATGTGCCTAAGAGCAAAGATGAATGAACGAAGAAGCCACTTTATACAAGGCAAGTCACGTGCGTTCATGCACGCGTTCTCACCAGTTGGGAAACAATGTGTGACGACCATCACCAGTCAACTCCTCAAATCCTTCAGAGCTTTCTAAGCAGCTACAAACACTGCCACACGCTACCCTTCTCTCACCTTTATATAATTTACTTTATATGTATATGCAATAATCGCGAACGAGCGATAAAAGATGCAAAATAACCACAGGGGGAGTTGAATGATAGCTCTAGTTCTTTGTTGAAATCAGCACATCAGGAGCTTGCAATGTTGAAGAAATTAGCCTGGACTTCCTGCTCACTTCTACAACATGCAAGCTCCTGATGTGTTTGCAACACGAAAGGCCTAGAGCTATCATTATATATATAATGTTGTGCCGAATAGGTAAAATTTGCGATTTTGGCTTAAATAGCAAAGCTCTTTTTGCCGAATAAGGCAAGCTAAAATTTGTGTATGCAATAATTTCCCAAAAATTATTCTGAACCTAACGAAAAAAACATATTTCATTGTTTATATTATTGTAAACTTATGTATAATATATTTGGTTGGATTAGGCTAAATTAAATTGCGCTTGTTATAATAAGGTTAATTTTTACATTAACATAAATGAAAAAAAAAATGTCTTTAAACGAATAAGAGAAAATTTTAGAAAAGACTTAATTTTAAGTGAGTTCTTGCTAATTGACCATCAAGTGGAAAAAAATGAAGAACTCAAAAGGAACACTATATACAAAACGCAAGGTCACCACATAGAACGAAAGGAACACGTTAAGGACTTGGGAATAATTATGTCTGCTGATCTGTCGTTTAAAGACCATAACAAGACAAAGATCACAACAGCCAGGAAGATGACGGGGTGGGTATTGAGAACTTTCAAAACAAGGGAAATAATGCCGATGGTGACACTCTTCAAATCTCTAGTGCTCCCTCACTTAGAATACTGCTCAGTGCTGACGGCCCCGTTCAGGGCAGGAGAAATATCAGAGCTGGAACAAATCCAGAGATCGTTTACGGCTCACATTGAGCCATTGAAACATCTAAATTATTGGGAACGCCTTCAAGTCTTGAACATGTACTCATTGGAGCGGAGGAGAGAGATACATGATAATATATACCTGGAAAGTACTTGAGGGCCTGGTCCCAAATCTGCACACTGCCATAACAACATACTGGAGTGAGAGATATGGGAGGAAGTGTAAAATAAACCCAGTGAGGAGCAGGGGTGCGGTGGGGACAATACGGGAGCACTGTATTAACATCCGGGGTCCCAGACTATTCAACATCTTACCAGAAGATATCCGAAACATCGCTGGAACCAGTGTAGAAGCCTTCAAGAGGAAACTGGACAAGTATCTTCATCGGGTGCCAGATCAACCAGGCTGTGATGGATATTTGGGGCAGCGGGCCTCCAGCAGCAACAGCCTGGTTGACCAGGCAAGCACCAGACGAGCCTGGCCCATGGCCGGGCTCAGAGAGTAGATAAACTCTCGAAACTCTTCAAAGGTATATCAAAGGTAGGATATAGCTGACTGGTCATATAATGGTTCAGAAAAATGTGAGATTCCTCCATCACTACCTGTAATGTTGGATATCACGACTTCAAAGCAGTAATTGCTCGTTTACGCCCTCTTTGCTACATTAAAAAACAAATAACTGTAGCTGCGGATACATTTTTATTAGCAAAATTGGATACATCGGTAATGTGCTGGGACCCTACTCTATATGATAGTTACAGTGTGAAAAGAAAAGCTCTCTTTCATATTTAATATCACAGGGGATGATTTTTTTATATATCTCAACTACATACATACATATATTATTATATATATATATATATATATATATATATATATATATATATATATATATATATATATATATATATATACTTCAATAGTGTAGTGTGGAAACAGTCAAGCAGGAGCGGATCTACTGTGAAACTAATGAAGCAAGCTACAGGGCCCCTAATCCCGGAAGGGTCCCAGAAGTGACTTTAGTTCACATTGCTTAAAAAATTTGGGTCTACGATATGAAAAGGAGTTTTTAAATAATAATAATAATAATTGTAATTCAATACAAAATAATAGTTAAAATTAAAAGGTTATTAAGGACATTTAATTTTTAATACAATTACAATAAATAATAATGTGAATGTTGCTAGAAAAAATAAACAGAAAAGAGAGTATTTTGTAAACTGTGCTTTATGTAGTATTATTATAGGAGTTTTAAAATATAAGATTATATTAACTGTGGTCTTTTCTATGTTTTATTCCTCATTCTACGATGCATCATATATGTATAAACATTTCTCTAATTTTCGTCCCCCCCCATAACTCAAACTATAAGGCATAGGAAAATTTTTATTCACACCAGTGACTTTGACATGTGAGATAATCTAGTACAGCAGTTTTAATCAAAATCTGAGATGTAGTGGTTAAATTAAAAAAAAATGTGGTGAACTGCCGTGGCACAACCCCACTGAAGAATATAACAGTGGTTACGCAGACCTCGTTGCTTGTTGCGAAGGGATCTTCAGGGGCCCTAAAAATGTAGGTCCGTCACTGCCGTCAAGTATAACATTGAAGGTTCAGCAGATACGGAAACTTAAAATGTTTCCTTCTAGCACAACTGGAGTTACTGTTGTATGGAAATTACCATCTATAGCAGAGCCTATTTCTCCATCACAGAGCCAGGAAATAAAATTATACAAAGGAGAAAATAAAAAATGTGGGGGGGGAGAAATTGTAATTACATTATATATTTAATAATGCCAATATCAGTATGTAAACAGTGCAGATTCATTGTTGCAATAGCCTCTCGATATTTTTAAACTACATTATATTATCGTGGGGTTCGTTGAAAGGAAGATGGTAGCGAAGGAAACACCGATGGCTGTTATGGGAGGCGTTAATATTGTGAATACTTGGAGAGAACCTAGCCTGCTTGCCTACTGTGTTCTATGCCTAGTCGAGCACTAAGACAAAGGCCTGTGGGCTACGGCCCTTGTGCTGGGAAGCATGTGACGTCACGGCTTAGTGAGAGAGCATGGCTATAAGTGGTACTAGGAATTATACATATACAACACAAGTAATACTGTTGACAATATGCCTTACAATATATACAAAAACTAGCTTGACGACAACCAGCCTGAACGGTTAACAGATGAAGTGGTGGTGGGTTAATGGAAACCTGGTTAGTAGTTAGTACGTTTTGGAGCATAGAGGGGGGAAGGAGGGAGGGGAAGTAATAATGATGATGGTAGTGTTGTTAGGAAGGGAAGGGGAGAGGGAAGTAGGGATGATGATAGCGTTGTGATGAAGGGAGGGAGGGGTTTTGAGGAAGTGGAGGGCAGAGGGTGAGGGTCACACTCAGCACGCCCCACCACCATCTTCCTGCCACACATCTTCCCGTTCTCCCTCATACTGTACATGTTAGTTGCTTTACCTGGAATCAGGTTTACACTTCATCGATTAAAGAAAGGGTCATTAAAAAAATAAGGTTGCGTTGCATCTGAATTGTTTTTCAGTTCTATGTATAGAACTGAAAAACAATCTTTGGTTTCCACTTGCTTATACTTCTTTATATATATCCAAGCAATCTGTTAGCCTTATTACGGATATGCTTAGGCACTGCTGTCTTGGCTTCACATTTCTGCTTACCACATGGTTGACCAGACAAGTACCAGAGAACCTTGCAAAAGGTTGGTCTGCTTCAGTAGGGAGGTGCAACAAACTGATGGTGCTCCACAAGATAACTCCAAAATCTTTTTCATATTCTGTATGATTAAGTTCTATTTAATTTATGTTAAGTAAAAGGACACAAATGCAACTAATGTGACATTTATTGTGGCAACGTTTCGCTCTCCAGGAGGTTGACAAGCTCCTGGAGGCAACTTCCACAATAATGTCACTTAGTGCATTGTGTCCTTTATAACATATTGTCGTAATTCTACCAATATTACTATTTAATTTAGTTTAGTTTTCTTCACTGAACTTCACCTCCCACTCTTTTAACCACAACCTTAGCGTGTTTAAATCATTCTGAAGTTCAGTGAAATATTTTTCTGAATTTAGTTTTCAGCATATCTTTGTCGTCATCTAATTTACTCATAGTGGTGAATACAACTCATGCGGAACATTCGAGTATCTTTATTCAAGAATGATCCACGAAAGGAGGAGCTTTGATGCCAGTAAGGTGCTCTCGATCCAAGGAATTTAATACTCCCCATTGATCTAACCTAAATGCCTCCCATTCCCCAGGGGCTATATGACCCCTTCGAATTTAGCTCTTCTCCCTGATTAAAATAAATACTCAAAGTTTTGCCCCAGAAATTGAAATTTACCAGTGCTAGATAATGATGAGGTTGACACGTGCACGTGGGTGGACAAGTGCACGTGGGTGGACAAGTGCTCGTGGGTGGACAAGTGCACGTGGGTGGACAAGTGCACGTGTGGGGCCACTTTACTGATGATGTAAGTTCATCTCATGGCTATGTCTTTTTTTTTTTAACACAGCGAGAACTTGAGAGACTGAAACTCGCCATGTTCTGTATTATGGTGTTGGCTGTAACAATGATCAAAGATTCAAAGCAGCTTCATTTCTGGAGTTTTTCTTCCTTTATGATAATTTTTATGTTCCAATTCATCATGTAACCAGGCAACCTATGTTCAACAAACACATTATTTGTGGCCTCTCTTTTTGCTTGTTTGTGTTCACTGACTCTGGTATTCAAACACCTAGACGTTTCCCAGTGTAAACTCTAATACAGCCTCCACGTACGTGATGAAGTAATTTCTTGCATTCTGGTCTGCTCCTGGCAAGACCCTTAGTAGTGGTGGTGGTGGTGGCGGCGGCGGCGGCAGTAGTAGTAATAGTAGTGGCTATTTTGACCTTAGCTTGGGCTAAAGCCTGAGAAATGTGAGCTACACTGGTGATTGAAAGCCCTGGGTATCTGTTGAGGACCTTCTGTTCTAGTAGTGTTAGAAATTAAATGCTTTCTTTTAGTAATTGATAGTGTACTAGAAAGCGTATGAATGTTGGTTAATACTCGTAAGAATATTCTTCCTCACGGTACTCTGTGCTATCTAATTACTACCTTGTGTTTTGTTTTAGTATCTTGGCTGGAATGAAAGCGAGGTCGTCTTTATTTATTGGCTTGCGATAAAATGTACTTCGTAAGCAAGCATCTTAACTTGTTCACACAAAAGTGCATCTAGAAATGAGAATTTGTCTTCAAAACAAGTGATGCCAAGCCACTGATATTCTTCAGGTCACTCGTTTTCTCTAGGCTGAGTATTTCTGTGTACTAGCGGCCCCCCTTCAAAGGAGGCAAAATTTGCTGAGATGGAAAATATATAGAGAACCTTTACGTTTCCTATAAATGCTTTAGGGACCATGACTCTTTAATGCCCTTCCTTCATGCAAAAGGGAGAATACCATTAAACCCGCAGCTGTCTTTCAAGAGGGAACTCGACAGTTTCGTCAAATCAGTCTCTGATTAACTGTGGTATGGTGCATACGTTGGTCCTCAAGTGATGGGCACTAACAGCTTGATCGATCAGACCATCAATCAAGGAGCCTGGTCTGGGATCGGGCCGGGGGTGGTAAAAAAGAGATTCCAGGTAATCTTCCTTAGTGTGAATTTGGTATTTGTACCTGGTCGAGATCCTCCTAGTGTCTTGATGTCTATACACTCCACTGGATGTGATGACAAGACAACATGTACGTACTAGAGACAAGTGATGGAATGATACCAGCAAATCTCTCTTCGAGGTGTTCCATAAATAAGATAACGATTACTTCACTAACTGGACTTTCATTTGACAAGACAAATATCTCAAATAGGAGCCTATGAAAGAGAAGCAAGATACACAGATACACAGCTCGAAAATGTTGCCAAAATCTTGGGCAGACCTGGGTAAATCAGGACTCTCCTTCACTGTGTCATAAGCGTGTGTGGTGGGTACTCTGGTGAAAAGGGGTGTGAAATTTAAACTGACTAAAAGAGTAGGCAAGTACAAGGAGTCGTGCCTAACCCTATAAATACCTTCATTCCTTTCTATCTGCTGAAGAGGACCTCGACTGGAGTTCGAAATGTATAAGCCAGCATTGTTTGGGCCTATTTTTTTTCTCATTAGATAAATTATAAATTTAAAATGTTTTATGAAAAATGTTGCTTCAATAGTTCTTTGATGGTTTTTAAAGTTTTTCCTTCGCCTTCCTTGTCAGGAGGCCCTCTCACACACCCTGTTAAGAGGTAGGTGAGGTGTAGTTATGTAGTGTGATGGAAGCTGGTACTAGTGAGGTAGTTGCATTGTGTGGAGGAAGCTGGTACTAAATTAGGTGTAGTTATGTTGTGTAGTGGAAGCTGGTACTTGACGTGTAGTTAGGTAGTGTTTGAGTAGTTAAGTAAGGCAGGAGGGCGTAACATTCACCTGAGGAAGGTAAGACAGACCTTCATGCTACGTGATCACTTTATTCCCAACCTCAGCCCCTCTCTAGTGCCGTCGCCATTGTTCCTCTCCTCCCTGCTGCTGCTCCACCTCTCCTCCACACTGCTTCTGTTCCACCTCTCCACACTGCTGCTACTCCACCTCTCCTCAGCACTTTTTCACTAGACGTGAGGAAGTGTTCCCACAATATCCACCAGCCCAGTTAGCATACCCAAACACTCACCATGGCCATTCTGATAAATTACTGTACTGTAATGTAATGCAGCAGTACATATTACAGACTGGTTCTTTTCCATGGTGTTGAATAGTGGCATATTTCAGCTGCTTAGGTATTGGAGGAATGAACACCTGGCAACGATCACAGTATACAAAACCCAGGCAGACCATATCATAGAACGTAAGGAAAATGGTAAAAAAGAGTTATAAGTAATTATATCTGAGGATCTGTTATTTGTGTAACACAATAAGGCAAAAACAGGAAGACAGGAAAATAAGAGGGTGGATTATGAGAACTTTCATGAGATCAAGGCCAGTGATGGTACTCTACAGATAACTTGTGGTCTTGCAACTTTATTATTGTTCTGTTCTCACAGCGCCTTTAAATGCAGGAGAGAGCGCAGAGTTGGAAAATGTACAGAGGCCTTATACTGCCCTCGGAATCAGTAAAACACCAAATTATTGGGAACGACTAAAAACGCTTGTATTGTTCTCTCTGAAACGAGAAAGACAGAGAGCTGATAATATATACATGGAATGTATTTGAGGGACTGTTCTCTAACCTGTATACTGCTAAAACCATTTGCTGAAGTAAACGATATGGGAGAAAGTGTGGAATAAAACCAGTAAAGAACAGGTGGACAATATATATAATTAAGAGAAGGCGGTGTCACCACCAGTGTTCCAAGACTACCCCAACATGCCTCTCAAATACTGCTAGCACGAACAGCCTAGTTGACTAGGGCAACTAGGTTACCAACTGAATTGATGTATGCTTGCTTGTTCTGAGGTTGTGATGGGAATATATTTTTTTATTACCTCTGTTGATTAGTTCTTCGTCGTTCTTGAAGATCATACTATTATGCTTTTATTCGTGGTGGGTTCTGTTATCTTTTGACTCAAAGGAAACTTTTCACAAAACCCCAGTAATTTTCTGGTATGTGCTGAATTATATTGCTTTCGGGTACTATTTCTGTTAAAATTCTGTTGTCTTCCATCTTTCATTTAACATTTGCAAGGCTAAAATCTCCAAGAAAATTAATATATTTTATGTAGGATTTTCAAGGATTTTAAGGAAGCTGTCTAATTCCCTTACCTGTTCCGTGAATCCATCTGCGGTTGCTAATGGCAGCTTATGGCACTCTACATCTTGTGACTTACTCCATACTTCTTATTGCATTGTCTTCCCTACTGTAAATTGGTTTAGTGTGAAGACTGGTGACTTGATTCTAGAGTATCTCTGTGTATATATATTACAAAATCTCCAGCCAACTGAACTCATCTTGTGATGGAATACGACAGATATACTATAGTGTAATAATCGCGAGCAAGCGATACAAGATGCAAAACAACTACAGGGGGGAATGAATGATAGCTCTAGGCTTTTCGTGTTGCAATCAACACATCCCGAGCTTGCAATATTGCAGAAGTGAGTAGGAAGTCGAGTAGTTTCGTTTGACTTCCTACTCAGTTCTGCAACATTGCAAGCTTCTGATGTGTTGATTGCAACACGAAAGGACGAGAGCTATCATTCAACTCCCCCTGTGGTTGTTTTACATACATAGATTTAGTTTCCATTATGTAACTATCATAGCAACGTATTCTCTCACCACGAGTGGCACTTGTGTACACGTGAAGATTTAATGCTGTTGCTCAGCCAAAAGTATCGTGGCTGGTTTTTTTTTTTTTTTTGTTAACTTGTTTGTGGATAAATATGTTTTATGTAAGCTAACCAGTGTAGAAGAGAATAGTATTTGTAGTGTTACTGGAAACGCTGAGAAATTGACGTTTAAAAACCTCTTAAAATTTAGGTAGCAAAGTGATAAAGTAGGTTGTATCAGCAGCTCTCTGCTCATGGCACACAATTTTGTTTTTAAAATAAAAGTTGTCAGCTTCTTTCACCACGTGACACTCTCCTCTCCTCTTTAAGCCTCATACATTGACATTTCGGTATCCCTTTAACCCACTTTTCTCCTATGATGTTAGAGGTAGTATTTGCGGTGTACTCCAACTATGTTAGTGTAGTGTGTGTGTGCACTCGCCTATTTGTATTCACCTAATTGTGGTTGCAGGGGTCGATTCATAGCTCCTGGCCCTGCCTCATTATTGGTCTTTACTAGGTCCACTTTCTCCCTGCCTCATGAGCCTTATCATACCTCTTCTTAAAGCTATGTATGGATGCTACCTCCATTACATAACTTTGCAGACTATTCCACTTCTTGACAACTCTGTGACTGAAGAAATACTTCCTAACATTCCTGTGACACATCTGATTCTTCAATTTCCTATGTGACCACCTTGTTGCTGTCTCCCATCTCTGGAACATCCTGTCTGTGTCCATCGTGTCAAGTCCTCTAAGTATTTTATATGTCGTTATCATGTCCCCCCTATCCCTCCTGTCATCCAGTGTTGTCAGGTCGATTTCCCTTAACCTCTCCTCGTATGACATGCGCCTTAGCTTCGGGACTAATTTCGATGCAAACCTTTGCACTCTCTAATTTCTTTACCAGGTGTGTGTGTGTGTGTGTGTGTGTGTGTGTGTGTGTGTGTGTGTGTGTGTGTGTACTCACCTATTTGTTTGTGGTTGCAGGGGTCGAGACTCAGCTTCCTGGCCCCACCTCTTCACTGACCGCTACTAGGTCCTCTCTCTCCCTGCTCCTGCTCCTCATCTTAAAATTATGTATGGTTCCTGACAACTCTATGACTGAAGAAATACTTCTTAACATCCCTTTGACTCATCTGAGTTCAACTTCCAATTGTGCCCCCATGTTTCTGTGTCCCATCTCTGGAACATCCTGTCTCTGTCCACCTTATCTATTCCTCGCAGTATTTTGTACGTATGTCGTTATCATGTCTCCCCTAACCCTCCTATCCTCCAGTGTCGTCTGGCCGATTTCTCTTAACTTTTCTTCGTAGGACATTCCCCTTAGATCTGGAGCTAGCCTTATTGCAAACCTTTGCACTTTCTCTAATTTCGTGACATGCTTGACCAGGTGTGGGTTCCAAACTGGTGCTGCATACTCCAGTATGGGCTTGACGTACACGGTGTACAGAGTCTTGAACGATTCCTTACTGAGGTATCGGAACGCTATTCTTAGGTTTGCCAGGCACCCATATGCTGCAGCAGTTTTCTGGTTGATGTGTGCTTCCAGAGACTTGCTCGGTATTATACTCACCCCAACATCTTTCTCCTTGAGTGAGGTTTGCAGTCTTTGGCCACCTAGTCTATATTCTGTCTGCAGTCTTCTTTGCCCTTCCCCGATCTTCATGACTTTGCATTTGGTGGGGTTAAATTCAAGGAGCCAGTTACTGGACCACGCATCCAGCCTGTCCACGTCTGTCTGTAGTCCTGCCTGATCCTCATCTGATTTAATCCTCCTCATTAACTTCACATCGTCTGCGAACAGGGACACTTCTGAGTCTATCCCTTCCATCTTGTCATTCACATATACCAAAAATAGCACTGATCCTACGACTGACCCCTGTGGGACCCCGCTCATCACAGGCGCCCACCGTGATACGTCATCCCGTACCATGACTCGTTGTTGCCTCCCTGTCAGGTATTCTCTGATCCCATTGTATTACCCTTCCTGTTATACATGCCTGATCCTCTAGCTTCTGCACTAACCTCTTGTGAGGAACTGTATCGAAGGCCTTCCTTGCAGTCCAAGAAAATGCAATCAACCCACCCCTCTCTCTCACGTCTTACTTCTGTTACCTTGTCATAAAACTCCAGTAGGTTTGTGACACAGGATTTGCCTTTCATAAATCCGTGCTGGTTGTCATTTATAATCTTGTTCCATTCCAGGTGCTCCATCACTCTCCTGATAATCTTCTCCAAGACTGCATACTATACACGTCGGTGACACTGGTCTGTAGTTTAGTGCCTTGTTTCTGTCTCCTTTCTTAAAAATGGGGACTACATTTGCCGTCTTCCATACCTCAGGTAGTTGCCCAGTTTCAATGGATGTGTTGAAAATTGTGGTTAGTGGCACACACAGCATCTCTGCTCCCTCTCTAAGGACCCATGGAGAGATGTTCAGTCCCACCGTCTTTGAGGTATCAAGGTCACTTAGCAGCTTCTTCTTCACCTCCTCGGTTGTGTGTATTTCATCCAGCACTTTGTGTGTGTGTGCGCGCGTGTGCGCGCGCTAAACTGTTTGTTCTCACCTATTTGTGGTTGCAGAGGTCGAGCCTCAACTCCTGTCCCCGCCTCTCAGCTGGCCACTACCTGGTTTCCTTTCGCCTGGCTGCGTGAGCCTTATCATACCTATTCGTAAAACAGTGTATGGATCCTGCATCCACTAGATCCCTGTCTAGGTCATTCTACTTCCTGACCACTCAAAGGCTAAAGAAGTATTGCTGAACATCCCTGTGTACCCGAGTCCCGCTACTCAAATAGACTCCTCTCACTTTGTTCACCCTGAAGTCTCTCTCTTTTAGGAAGATTTCCAGCCTTTGTTTCCTCCCCCTTTCCTTCCCATCCTCAAGCTTGTACTCAGTTTTCGGTTTTCATAATTTTTCATTTGCTAGGATTTAATTCTAATGATCACTTTTCAGAACAATTCTGCAGCTTCGTCCAGATCCATTTGTAGTCATATCAAAATCTTATTTCCCAACCCCCTTCATCTTCCCTTCCCCACCCCTCCCCTTCACCTCCCTCGTCAACTATCTGCCATAGAGTCTGAATGACAATGATCGTCCGTCTGTCAGTTGATTCAGTGTCATTGTAAATAACTACGTACATTATATGCCACTGTCTGACAACCTCATAAAGTGTCATGCGCTGTCTCAAGGTTCACTAAACTACAAAACCTGTTGCGAATTACTTAGTGTTGACACTCGGGTATAGAGAGTTATTCAGTGTGTCCTTGTGAGCTGTCATTGTACTGTTTGTCTTATTACTACAAGTTGTTGGTCAATGATTTTTGCCGAATCTGTCTGTGTATACGCAATGTATTTTTTTCCCTCTCGTCATGAGTATTGCGGCATTTTTCCCCCTCTCGTCATGAGTATTGCGGCATTTTTTCCCCTCTCGTCATGAGTATTGCGGCATTTTTTCCCCTCTCGTCATGAGTATTGCGGCATTTTTCCCCCTCTCGTCATGAGTATTGCGGCATTTTTTCCCCTCTCGTCATGAGTATTGCGGCATTTTTTCCTGATGCCAGTCTGTCATATAGTAATTTGGTGTTTATATGCGAGTGGTCCATCATGTAAATATTTCTTAACATTAATGAAATATAATGGATACCTTTAGTACTTGAATGTTTCTTCTTCATAGTGGTCCGTTATCTAAAAGCATTTTTATAATCTTAATCTTCCTTGGTCACTGAATATCTAAATGTATAAGGACAAAAAACCCACAATGGTTCAAGTCGGACCGAAACGTCGTCATAAGCTCCTCTCTCCTATACCTTTGATGAGTTTCGAGAGTTTCTCTACTCTCTGAGCCCGGCCATGGGCCAGGCTCGTCTGGTGCTTGTCTGGTCAACCAGGCTGTTGCTGCTGGAGGCCCGCTGCCCCACATATCCATCACAGCCTGGTTGATGTGCGGGTTATTTGTGTATTGTATATTCTTGTTATCTTTTTTAATTTTAAGTGAATGTGGTTTAAATTATTGTAGTTTAAATGAGTAATTTCAAGGTAGTTTATTTAACTGCAAGTAATTATTGTTATTGAAAGTAGTTATAGATTGCCATTATCTGACACACTCTTAATCATTACTAAGTACAGTATAACTATCTTAAGTGATTGCATATGGTTTATACTTTATCTCGCCCTGGTATATTGTATCAAAAATTAATTGACAAGTGACCCGCACTTGGGAAAGAAACCATATGAAGTTTCGGTCCTGGACCAGTGTCAAGTAGCAGCTATTTTGACTGTTGCATTGGCAGTGCTCCAGAAGGGACCGAAACGTCCTGTGGTTCGTTTCATACATGCAGGTTATTTGTGAATGGTTCCCCTTACGGTATAGTGACACGTTTTATTCATCATATATTGTTTTATTTATAGTATTTTGAAAAGGTCTAAAACGGCAGTCATGTTTATTAATATTACACCGAGGTCAGATGTATTTGTTTTTTTAAACCTTCGATTCCAATAAACTTAAGTTATTATCGTGACGAGGACTCGCTTAACTAGTATGGTAGGAACGTCAATACTACATTGAACGTACTTCAAACTCTGAGGTTGATTTAATATAAATGTTGTACAAACATTTGATCTCAAGCAGAGGATTTGAACCTCTGCATTTCACCTCTTCACATGAACAGAGTTGTCAAGTACGCAGGATATACATTGTAATTAATAATGCAAGCTATGGACATTACAGTTCGAGTACTTTTTAAGGTACATGTACTGTGTCTTGAGCAGTTATAAAACTAGTAAAGTACTTAACAAGCGCTTTAGAAAACGCTTGTATAAAATATAAAGCAACCAATTTTGTCATGGTACTAGTGTAAACTGAAAGACGCTTGTTGCATGAACTTGTAGAGAATTGCTGAGTGTATTATTGTCGAGGCTTTTATATAAGGGCACAATCAATTTTAACATTATCAAGGTAAACAGCCAAAACATTATAAATATTTCATCATTGCAGGTGCCAATTGATTTTATCAACATTTTTCTTGAAATTAACCGGAGTTTTCAATATTTTTCATGTATAAAATTAGTTTATATACGTATAAAGTAATTTACATGTATATATTATTAGTGCTTGAGCTTACAGGTGTTTTATGTCTGTATTGCTAGACGAGTTGTTACAGGCTACAGGTGTGTGTCTAGCGGTGCATAGTGTTGGTGCACTTGATGTTTCTCTCTAGTTCTCTTACTTGACACTGGTGAGGGGCTCTTGATCTAGGGAATTGGATCTGTGCTCTAGTTCCCTGAATTAAGCCCGAATACCTTCCATATCTTCCCCCCCCCCCACAGGCGCTGTATAATCCTACAGGTTTAGCGGTTCCCCTTGATTATAATAATCTCTAGTTCTCTCATTATAAAAGATTTGAGTACAGAGTTATTCGCTGCGTCTTATTTCTTAGGTGGTGTGATGGCTGTGGAGGATGTGTGAGCGTGTTCATTAGCTATCGTATTATGTAGATAAAGTAACGTTGATGTTTGTGTGTTCCAGTGGTGCCAAGATTACTATCAACCAGGAGGGGGAGAAGAAGGCCATCAGCTGCAGCTACAGTCGTGACGGACGCACACCTGGTGTGTACTACCCAGCTGAGCCGCGACTACCACAGCAGCACAAGCAAGGTAGTAGCAGCAGGTGGCAAGAAGCGTGGAGTGGCGTGCTAGCTCGCGTGGTCACTTCACTACAACTACCAGTCACCCGTGCCGGCCATTACCTGGCCGCCCTATCTTCTCCCTCCAACAACAACACACTCGACACCACGAAGAACTCGGCCTCCTCCAAGATGTCTGGCGCCAAGAAGAATCCGCCGGCGCCAGCCTTACACAAGGTTATTATGGTGGGCTCCGGTGGTGTCGGCAAGTCTGCCCTCACTCTACAGTTTATGTATGACGAGGTGAGTGCTGCTGTTCTCATTTTACTCTTGTTACTAACACTCTTGTATCTTACTCTCGCAAACTACAGTTTATGCATAATGAGGTAAATGCTGCTATGTTCATATTCTTGGTACATACTAGCACGCTTCTCTCATTGTCTTACACCACACTTCATGTATGGCGAGGTTAGTAATGCCAATATCTTCATACTCTACACCTCTACTTTTGTGTCTTATCTCACGCTTTATAAAAGTCATCTTAGCTTTTATGGCTACCAAGAACAAGCAAATGCTTGACGTTTTATTTGGCCGTGTTATGGTGGAGCAGACTTAAGTCAGGTCCCGGCTTGGTCATTCTCCATGAGGAAGGTGGCTAATTCTCACAAAACTAAGAGGCTGAACATTTGTTAAAGATAAGGGACTGACCACCTCAAAACTACTTTAAGGCTGAGGGACTGATTACCTCATCATTACTTCACTACTGCTGATCTGCATCTATAATATTTGTCACCTCTGTATTCAGCTATCTGGAGGTTGTCCCGAGGGTCAACGTCCCTGCAGTCTGGTCCTTGACCAGGACTCCTGGTGAATCAGGGCCTGATTTACCAGTCTGTTATTGTTGGCTGCAGGCATTCCAACGTATGAAACACAGCCTGGCTGATTGAACACTGGCTTTAAGTATATGTCCAATTCCCTCTCGAAGACAACCAGGGGTCTATTGGTAATCCCCCTTATGTGTGATGGGAAGCTGTTGAACAATCTTGGACCCTGGACACTTATTGTGTTTAATCTTAGTGTAATTATGGCCCCCTCTCCCTGCTCTCCATTAAGATACGTTGCACCGTCTATCAAGTCCTTAACTTTCATAAGGAGTGATTTGTGTGTGCAGATTTGAGACCAGTCCCCCTAGGATTTTTTAAGTGTTGATTGTGATGTATCTTTGTCGACTGCATTCCAGGGAGTTCACGTCAAGGGACTTCAGACTGAGGAAGCTTGCAGAACAGGCAAAACGTATTGGCAGTAAATATAATCAACTGTTGCATATGTTTTAATCATCCAAGAAAAAACCAAGGAAATCATACCTTCTTCACAAGAAAACATTTGAACCATGCCTTCTCTACAAGAAAACATCTGAGGAAACCATGCCTTCTCTACAAGAAAACATCTGAGGAAACCATGCCTTCTCTACAAGAAAACATCTGAGGAAACCATGCCTTCTCTACAAGAAAACATCTGAGGAAACCATGCCTTCTCTACAAGAAAACATCTGAGGAAACCATACCTTCTCTACAAGAAAACATCTGAGGAAACCATACCTTCTCCACAAGAAAACATCTGAGAAACCATACCTTCTCCACAAGAAAACATCTGAGAAACCATACCTTCTCCACAAGAAAACATCTGAGGAAACCATACCTTCTCCACAAGAAAACATCTGAGGAAACCATACCTTCTCCACAAGAAAACATCTGAGGAAACCATACCTTCTCCACAAGAAAACATCTGAGGAAACCATACCTTCTCCACAAGAAAACATCTGAGGAAACCATACCTTCTCCACAAGAAAACATCTGAGGAAACCATACCTTCTCCACAAGAAAACATCTGAACCATGCCTTCTCCACAAGAAAACATCTGAATCATACCTTCTCCACAAGAAAACATCTAGAAACCATACCTTCTCCACAAGAAAACATCTGAGAACCATACCTTCTCCACAAGAAAACATCTGGAAACCATACCTTCTCCACAAGAAAACATCTGGGAAACCATACCTTCTCCACAAGAAAACATCTGCGGAAACCATACCTTCTCCACAAGAAAACATCTGAGGAAACCATACCTTCTCCACAAGAAAACATCTGAACCATGCCTTCTCCACAAGAAAACATCTGAACCATACCTTCTCCACAAGAAAACATCTGAATCATACCTTCTCCACAAGAAAACATCTGAATCATACCTTCTCCACAAGAAAACATTGAATAATACCTTCTCCACAAGAAAACATTGAATAATACCTTCTCCACAAGAAAACATTGAATAATATCTTCTCCACAAGAAAACATTGAATAATACCTTCTCCACAAGAAAACATCTGAACAATGCCTTCTCCACAAGAAAACATCTGAATCATACCTTCTCCACAAGAAAACATTGAACAATACCTTCAATACCTTCTCCACAAGAAAACATTGAATAATACCTTCTCCACAAGAAAACCATACCTTCTCCACAAGAAAACCATACCTTCTCCACAAGAAAACAATACTTCTCTACAAGAAAACAATACCTTCTCTACAAGAAAACAATACCTTCTCTACAAGAAAACAATACCTTCTCCACAAGAAAACCATACCTTCTCCACAAGAAAACCATACCTTCTCCACAAAAAAACCATACCTTCTCCACAAAAAAACCATACCTTCTCCACAAGAAAACAATACCTTCTCCACAAGAAAACAATACCTTCTCCACAAGAAAACAATACCTTCTCCACAAGAAAACAATACCTTCTCCACAAGAAAACAATACCTTCTCCACAAGAAAACAATACCTTCTCCACAAGAAAACAATACCTTCTCCACAAGAAAACAATACCTTCTCTACAAGAAAACAATACCTTCTCTACAAGAAAACAATACCTTCTCTACAAGAAAACAATACCTTCTCTACAAGAAAACAATACCTTCTCTACAAGAAAACAATACCTTCTCTACAAGAAAACAATACCTTCTCTATAAGAAAACAATACCTTCTCTACAAGAAAACAATACCTTCTCTACAAGAAAACAATACCTTCTCCACAAGAAAACAATACCTTCTCCACAAGAAAACAATACCTTCTCCACAAGAAAACAATACCTTCTCCACAAGAAAACAATACCTTCTCCACAAGAAAACAATACCTTCTCCACAAGAAAACAATACCTTCTCCACAAGAAAACAATACCTTCTCCACAAGAAACAATACCTTCTCCACAAGAAAACAATACCTTCTCCACAAAAAAACATCTGAGGAAACCACACCACCTTCACAAGAAAACATCTGAACCATACCTTCTCCACAAGAAAACGTCTAAGTGAACCTAAGTAATTGGCTGAGATACTTGTATACCATTTACACTGAGTCCTGAAAAGTTTGTGAATTTCCATGGAGGCTTTTAGAGTGAGCCTCTTGCTGATGGGGAGGATTCATTGGCAGAAAGTCTTTTCTTAAGTAGCAGCTAGATTGTTTAATAGGTTGCCAGTGTCTGTTAAATATATTCTTGACTGTTTCAGTTTGTTGAAGATTATGAGCCCACCAAGGCTGACAGTTACCGCAAGAAGGTTGTTCTTGATGGTGAGGAGGTGCAGATTGATATTCTGGACACAGCTGGACAGGAAGATTATGCGGCCATCAGAGACAACTACTTCAGGTAGAGTTAAAAGTGTATTTGTTGATTATCGTAGTCACCATTATTACTTCTATTTTATGCACATTTCTTTAGTGATGATCTATAATAATAATAATAATAATAATTTTTATTTCAGCATGATACAATGTTTGTTCAGAGTTGGGTGACATTTAGGTGTGCATGAAGAAAGCCCATTTTTATGCAGAGCATTTCAGGCAAACTTAAACCTAGCTTAAGACTAAAAGGGCAATTACTAATTATTTACTTATATATACGGTCCATAAGGAGTCATGAACAATAAATTTGGGAATTACCAGGAGGGCAAACAAGCATATTAATGCATTATTTAACATCTATCATATTTAATTGTAAGAATTATAGGTTGGATTATGATTTCAGGTAATAAAAAAGAAACTATAATTTCCTTACCAATAATTTAGAAATACTTTTATTGCAATATAATCACCAATAATCAAGAAATGTTATGCAATCAGTACAATTCATATTCAGTGTAACTTGCATTACTGAGCTTTTTTTTTTTTTTTTTTTTTTTTTTTTTTTGGTATGAAATATTTTTAGGACAGGAATGTTATACTCTTTTACAAAGCTCCTCTATACAGTTCAGTTCAGTTTGTTGTGAATGTTATTGAAAAAATTCTTCCAAAATTGAATAGTGTATAAAAAGGCATTGAGTGTACTGTACTTGCTGTTCAATTTTGATTACTTTTTTCTCAGTTGCTTTTGCAAAAGATTGCACTGTATAAAATAGCCTTACAGTATTACTAATGATATGCATGTGCAAATAATTACTAAACCCACAAGAATCCTTAAAACATTTGTTTCTACATTAGCTCAAATGCTTTTAGGCAATTATAATCTCCCACTAAAATCAAGAATATTTTATTTAGAAATAAATGGTAAACCTGTACATATAATAAAATTGTTAATTGTTGAAAATACTGGGGTCAAAGTACAGTCTAATCTCACTAATAAATGTTAAATCTTTAATTTCCCTGAGGGATTACAGGAGGGTCCTGCTTATACAGCAGGTTAGGTTTGGACTTCATCTGTAAAGCGAAAATCTCTGTAAAGTGAAACATAGCCTTTTTTTTCACATTCAAATGCATATAAAAGCCTGATAACATGTTTACATTATCATATATTAAGTAAGCAAGAGCTAGGCCTAAAAAATACATACAGTACACACATTACTTACATTAAAATATTTTCATCCTTAGCTTATATGTTTATTGTAGGAAGTCTGAATAAATGAAGAATTGGTTTAATTGAAAACTGCTGCACTTGCAAAATGCTGTAAAGCAAAGTGCTGTAAACCAGGGCCTTCCTGTATATGCAACTGATCTAGCCTCAGCTACATCCTCTAGCTGCCCTCTGTACACACCAGTATTCACACAGGGTGGGACTTTAACCTTTTCGTTGTCAGTTGAAAGCCCCTTTTGTGTTGTCATTTTTGAAAAAAGAAAAGTAGTTTTACCTTCTAAATTGGTAGAGAATATTTTTTCTAAAGGTAATGACACCAAAAATGTTAAATTTGATGTAAAATTTGCAGAATTACATAGGTGCAAAGTTGGCCAGGGAGCACTTTATTCATCAGCGATTTTGCCCACTTTGAGATCTATTTTTGGCTAGTTCAGGTTCTCAAACTGGCCAAATTCTTGGTTATTTTGCTACTATGATTTTTCATCTAGTCATCACAAGAAACTCTCTTCAACTATCAAGACTACCCTGTAAAGCGTTCAGAATTTGGGAATTTGACCAATTTTCATTTTCAGCATTCTAATTGAAAAGCAGTTGCAGATAAACATTACAGGCATTTCAGCCAATAAAGCAACCTTCCCTCTATTCATTCATCACATCCCCAAGCCTCTCCTATATAACACGTCCTCCATTTTGAATACATCATCTCAAAAAAATCAAAGTTTTTTTTGTTTTTTCCTATTTCTCGGTTAATGAATCATAACCAAGAATGCTTCATAATGGTTTACAACATCCCCATAACTGTTAAAATTCTTCCTCAGAAAAAAATCCAAAAGTCTACTATTTCTGCCACTTTGAGGTTTATTTTAGGCCTCTTCCAATCTGAAACCTACCAATATCTTCATTTCACTATTATGTTTTCCACTCTTATCAATTTGCACAAGAAAAAGCTAATAAAACTATGAAAAACCACCATAAACTATTTTAACCCAAACTAAGTTAGAGATCAGCTGTTCCTATCATGCACTGTGAAGGGCAGGTTTTTTTATACTGTGCATGCAACCACATAAATAAATTTATTTAGGCATAAGTGGACATATGTTACTATCATACATAGTAACATGTGTATAAGTTACCTAGGAGAAACCAAAAAAGTCAGTGACTTCCATTGCAGACCTGTTCTCATGTCTAGGCCCAAATTTGACATTCACAGCATACTTGAGCATGCTGTGATTTACATGTAAGATCTATGTAAGCACCATTGGTCCTATTCACATAGATATGTGTGGAAGGCAGTTAATTAATAATTAAAACTAGTTATGTTCTTGATGATGGCATGTAAATAAACCATGTAACATATAGAAAAATAAACTGTAGAATATGTAGGAAAAATAGGGTTAGGTTCATTGGTCCCTCCAAAAATGCCTTTTTTTTTTTTTACCTTTGTAATTCATCAAGACTGAAAAATGATCACGTTTTACATTAGTTACATTATAGAAATATGTGGAGAGGGATGCTCTAACCTTCAACAATGCCTGTATAAATATAAGACAGGCAGTTCCACAACTATCAGTTGCCACAACTCACCTGCCACTACCACTGCCACAACCACAATCACCTCCCAATATCAGTAAATTTACTGTACCACATATTTTCAGCCATAAGACAAGATTTCTTAATGAATATGCCTGAAGATATATCCCCATAATATGAGTACAGTGGACCCCCGAGTTTTGGTCATAATTCATTCCAGAAGGCTGTTCAAGTGCCATTACCGAACGAATTTGTTCCCTTAAGGGACCAGTCTGGCAAATTGATCATGTTTCTTTATTTTTCGTCCGATTTTTTTTATTTTTGGTGTACGTTTAGAAGCATATACGTTACAAGTAATGACAAAGTTTCAATAAGATTGGCCAACAAACAACTGAGAAAAAAAATATTTAGTGATTTTGACAAATGGCACCATGTTTTGCACACATTGGCACTATAAGTGGCTCTTCCGACAATCCCCACTGTTAGAATACGTCTAAAACTAATGTTGGCTGAATGCAATTAATCTAATATACCTTATTTTTGTTCTAAAAAAAAATAAATTTGGTACGCTTTTTGGCAGTCCCCAAAATATCTGCCTTTTACCCCCCACAAAATCAAAAATATTTGAGATATTCCAAAAATTACTTCAGCCAAATGTAAAACACACTTTGTTTTATATTGTCTGTGAAAATCATTTCAATCCAATCATTATTAATGGTAAAAGTTCAAAGCAATAGGCGAAAATCTTGCTTTCGAGATATTTGGGTAAACGCGCGGACTAGCAAATTACGCAAGAAAATACAAAAAAAAATCACGAAAATCGCACTATTTTGAGCTTCTCTTTGCAATATAAGTGATTTCTTATTGTTTCCGTGTATGAAACACCGTTTTCTTTAGTTCTACCAGAGGTAACATAGAAAACTCTTCTCTTATAGTCGGTAACATTTCTTCAAAGCCACCACCACCTTCCAGTATAAACTATACAAATAATATTATTTTGGCCTTCTTTTTTATTAGTTTTTCTTATTTATCTTATGCATAATATCATTAATGAATAAATGATATAAGCAGAAAAAGGTATTAGCAATAATAGCGTCCGTATAAAATATTTTATGAGCGGCGGTCAGACTGACGTTTTTGATAAAATCGATAAATGGTGTGGTGCATCATCATGGAAGCTCCGCCCACCTCTGATATAAGCCCCTCCTACACTGTAATGATGTTAAGTGGTAAATTTAGTGTATTATGAAGAAAATAGACAGAAAATTAAA
Source organism: Cherax destructor (assembly GCA_009830355.1). Taxonomy (NCBI): domain Eukaryota; kingdom Metazoa; phylum Arthropoda; class Malacostraca; order Decapoda; family Parastacidae; genus Cherax; species Cherax destructor. Next base: position 178,532 of record WNWK01000150.1, read on the forward strand.
AAAACAATCAAAAAAATATAAAAATTCACCTCGCAGTTATGCATATATTTACCAGGCGGGTCGCCACCAGACATGTTTCAAGTAGCTATAATTTGGTTTAGAAACATCGTATTATGATGGGGTTTTCACCAAAATGTTGCCAAATACCTATACTATTTTTCTGTAAACAAAACCCAATTTCATATTTTTTCGAATAATTCTCATGACCCCCAAAAATACACATACAAAAGCACTTACAATATTAAACTTACATAATTGTTCGATTTCCGAGGTGACCGAAACTCAGGGGTCCACTGTACTTCACTGCACCAGCCTAGTGTTAGGGTAAGTAGTCCTCTATTTAACTAGGTTGTTAATAGGTCGGCATAATTTGGCAGAGTCTGGCTGCCTACTTCACTCACTCACAGGTGTTTTTTTTTTGTGACTAACGTGGGTAGGCCGTGAGCACTTGTGGGTGGCTGGTTAAGTGCCCACTGTTGTCAGTTTGGGTAGGCTGGATAAAGTAATCATAGGTACTAAGCTAAATTACTCTGTCTAACTCTAACTTAGCTTAAATACTTATAAGAGGTGGTATATGTTAGCCAATAAAGGCATCATCACTAAATTAGTCTTATAACTTAAGAGTGTATAAAGAAATATGGCAATGTTGAGGCATAGGCATAGGGACCATGTTACAGCCTATCACCAACTCTCATTCTATCTCAGCCCCCCCACTTTCCCCTCCCAAGACTTAGGAGAACTAACAATTCAGAAATCAGTTAACTTCCTGATTTCCCAAAACTGTTGTTATTGTTGGGTTAAGGGTTGTGATGGACCAAGGGTTTGTGTATCCATCTCACCGCTGTGAAATTGACAACCAGAATGCTTTTGTAATTTTTTTATTTTTATTAATACATTGGCCGTTTTCCACCAAGGCAGGGTGACCAGAAAAAGAAGATAAACTTTCATCATCATCATTCACTCCGTCAGTGTCTTGCCAGAGGTGTGCCTATACTGTAGTTAAAAAAATGCACCATATCAACACAGACCCACAACTGGCTCCTGGAGTTTAACCCCACCACATGCAAAGTCATGAAGATTGGGGAAAATCAAAGAAGACCACAGACAGAATACAAGCTAGGGAGGCAAAAGACTGCAAACCTCATTTGAGGAAAAGGATCTTGGGATGAGTGTAATATTAACCCTTTCAGGGTTATTGACGTACTAGTACGGCTTACACCCTGGGGTTATTGACATACTAGTACGCCTAAATTCTAGCGCCCTCAAATCAAGCAGAAACAGGCTGTTAGGCCTAGATGTGATAGAATTGGTCTGTGCGGTCAGTGTGCGCAGTATAAAAAAATTCCTGCACCACACAGTGCACAATGAGGAAAAAAAAACTGATCGTGTTTTTGGTTTAAAATAGCGACTTTGCAGTCTATTTTCGTATGGTATTTATTGATGTATTCTCGTTTTCTTGGTCTCATTTGATAGATTGGAAGACATATTACAGAAATAGAGATGATTTTGATTGGTTTGACAATGTCAAGTACCTTGAAATTGAGCTCAGTAGCGAAAATGTTCGATTTTTGACGATGTTCAAGAGTAAACAAATCACACCATGCATCCAATACACATCAACTAGCGAGTCTAATATTCATGCACAAGTGCTCTGATATTATTTATACCATTTTTACAATGATGCAGTTGTATACATAACAGTAAATCTTCTATTTTTTTGTGAGAATAAAAATTCAAAATGAAAGGCAAAAGTAATGTAAGAGGGGCCTGGAAACGTGACTAATAAACAGAGAAAATGTTATTTTAGTGCCAGGAATGTCTGCCTTGTTTATTCTGGACCCTATTTTGAAATTGGCATCGTTTGAAATTTGTGTGAAATTGGCCAAATTGCCATTTTCTGACTACTATTTTGGGTAGTTGTAATTGGTAAATAGGCGGTTTCTTGTACTCAATCGATAGAAGAAATGGAGTTCTAGCGAAATAGCTATAATTTTAGTAGACTGAAACATTGGAATTTGCCGAAAATAGGGCTCAAAGTGGGCGAAATCGCTGATGAGTAAATGTCATCCATACCGATAACTTCGCGAAAGCATAATTCCGTTAGTTTTCGACCAACTTTCATAATTTTTGTGGCGTTATGATTGGAAAAAAGATTCTCTATCATTTCATAAGAAAAATCATTTTTTTTTTTAAATTCTTGAACCCTGAGAACGAGTTTCGGAGACCCCCCTTGGACCCTGAAAGGGTTAAGCACTTCTCCTGAGATACACATCAACCAAATAACTGCTGCAGCATATGGGCACCTGGCAAACCTAAGAATAGCGTTTTGACACCTGAGTAAGGAATTATTCAAGACTGTACACTGTGTGTGTCAGGCCCATATTGGAGTATGCAGCACCAGTATAGAACCCACACCTAGTCAAACATGTCAAGAAATTAAGAGAAAGTGCAGAGGTTTGCAACAAGACTAGTCCTGGAGCTAAAGAGTATGCCTTATGAGGAGAGATCAAGGGAAATCAACCTGATGAAACTGGAGGACAGGAGGGATAGTAGGGATAGGATAACATATAAAATACTGAGAGGAATTGACAAGGTGAATAGGGACAGGATGTTTCAGAGATGGGACACAGCAACAAGGGGTCACAACTGGAAGTTGAAGACTTAGATGAGTCATAGGGATGTTAGGAAGTATTTCTTCAGTCATAGAGTTGTCAAGAAGTGGAACAATCTGGAGAGTGATGTACTGGAGGCAGGATCCATACATAGCTTTAAGAAGAGAGCCACTAAAGCTCATGGAAAAGGGAGTGGATCTAGTAGCAACCAGTGAAGAGGCAGGGTCAGGAGCTATGACTCTACCACTGCAACCACAACTAGGTGAGTATACACACACATGGGACATAGCAATAGACCAAGTGTCTAATGACAAAAGACTTTGACAACTGGTAACATCCTCTCTCTCTCTCCTTTCCTCTCTCTCCTCCTTTCCTCTCTCTCTCCTTCCCTCTCCTTTTCCTCTCTCTCTCTCTCCTTTCCTCTCTCTCTCTCCTTTCCTCTCTCTCTCTCCTTTCCTCTCTCTCTCTCTCCTTTCCTCTCTCTCTCTCCTTTCCTCTCTCTCTCTCCTTCTCTCTCTCTCTCCTTTCCTCTCTCTCTCTTTTTCCTTTCTCTCTCCTCCTCTCCTTTCTCTCTCTCTCTCCTTTCCTCTCTCTCTCTCTCCTTTCTCTCTCCTTTCCTCTCTCTCTCCTTTCCTCTCTCTCTCCTTTCCTCTCTCTCTCTCCTTTCCTCTCTCCTTCCTTTCTCTCTCTCTCTTCTCTCTCCTTTCCTCTCTCTCTCCTTTCCTCTCTCTCTCCTCTCTCCTTTCCTCTCTCTCCTTTCTCTCTCTCCCTTTCCTCTCTCTCTCCTTTCCTCTCTCTCTCTCTCTCTCCTTTCCTCTCTCTCTCTCCTTTCCTCTCTCTCTCCTTTCCTCTCTCTCCTCTCTCTCTCTCCTTTCCTCTCTCTCTCTCCTTTCCTCTCTCTCTCCTTTCCTCTCCTCTCTCTCCTTTCCTCTCTCTCTCTCCTTTCCTCTCTCTCTCTCTTTCCTCTCTCTCTCCTTTCTCTCTCTCCTTTCCTCTCTCTCTCTCCTTTCCTCTCTCCCCTCCTCTCTCCTTCTCTCTCCTTTCCTCTCTCTCTCTCCTTTCCTCTCTCTCCTTTCCTCTCTCTCTCCTTCCTCTCTCTCCTTTCCTCTCTCCTCCTTTCCTCTCTCTCCTTTCCTCTCTCCTTTCCTCTCTCCTCCTTTCCTCTCTCTCTCTCTCTCTCCTTTCCTCTCTCTCCTTCTCTCTCTCTCCTTTCCTCTCTCTCTTCCTCTCTTTCCTCCTTCTCTCTCTCCTTTCCTCTCTCTCTCTCCTTTCCTCTCTCTCTTTCCTTTCCTCTCTCTCTCTCTCTTTCCTTCTCCTCTCTCCTTTCCTCTCTCTCTCTCTTTCCTTCTCTCCTCTTTCCTCCTCTCCTTTCCTCTCTCCCTTTCCTCTCTCTCTTTCCTCTTTCCTTTCCTATCTCTCCTCTCTCCTTTCCTCTTTCCTCTCTCTCTCCTCTCTCTCTCCTCTCCTCTCTCTTGCTCTCGTTCTCTCGTTCTCTCTCGTTCTCTCTTCTTGTTCTCTCTCTCGTTCTCTCTTGTTCTCTCTCTCGTTCTCTCTCGTTCTCTCTCGTTCTCTCGTTCTCTCGTTTCTTTCGTTCTCTCGTTCTCTCTCTCGTTCTCTCGTTCTCTCTCGTTCTCTCTCTCGTTCTCTCTCTCGTTTTCTCTCTCGTTTTCTCTCTCTCGTTTTCTCTCTCTCTTGTTTTCTCTCTCGTTTTCTCTCTCTCATTTTCTCTCTCATTTCTCTCATTTTCTCTCTCATTTTCTCTCTCATTTTCTCATTTTCTCTCTCATTTTCTCATTTTCTCTCTCATTTTCTCTCTCATTTTCTCTCTCATTTTCTCTCATTTTCTCTCTCATTTTCTCTCATTTTCTCTCATTTTCTCTCTCATTTTCTCTCTCATTTTCTCTCTTATTTTCTCTCTCATTTTTCTCTCATTTTCTCTCTCACTTTCTCATTTTCTCTCTCATTTTCTCTCATTCTCTCTCTCATTCTCTCTCTCTCATCTATCTATCTATCTATCTATATATATATATATATATATATATATATATATATATATATATATATATATATATATATATATATATATATATATATATATATATATATATACAGTGGTACCTCGACTTACGATGGTCCCCAAACTCACCCTTGTATGTAAGTTTATTTTTTAAATGCTTTTGTAAGTGTAATTTTGGGGGTCTAAAAGGACTAGTCTATTTTACAACATTTCTTAAGGAGATAAATTCGTTTGGTAATGACACTTGAACAGCATTCTGGAATAAAAAAATATCGTAAGTCGAGGTACCACTGTATATATATATACATGTATATATATTTATATGTATTTTTTTTTTTCAACAAGTCGGCCGTCTCCCACCGAGGCAGGGTGACCCAAAAAGAAAAAAAATCCCCAAAAAGAAAATACTTTCATCAACATTCAACACTTTCACCACACTCATACATAATCACTGTCTTTGCAGAGGCGCTCAGATACAACAGCTGAGAATAGTCCCTCCCAGCTGTCACTATCCCAGACCCCTCCTTTAAAGTGCAGGCATTGTACTTCCCATTTCCAGGACTCAAGTCCAACTAAATCAATTAACTTGTTTCCCTGAATTCCTTCACAAAATATTACCCTGCTCACACTCCAACAGCTCGTCAGGTCCCCAAAACCATTCGTCTCCATTCACTCCTATCTAACACGCTCACACATGCTTGCTGGAAATCCAAGCCCCTCGCCCACAAAACCTCCTTTACTTGCTCCTTCCAACAATTTCGAAGACGACCCCTACCCCGCCTTCCTACCCCTATAGATTTATATGCTCCAAGTCATTTTATACTTTGATCCATTCTCTCTAAATGACCAAACCACCTCAACAACCCCTCTTCAGCCCTCTAACTAATACTTTTAGTAACTCCACACCTCCTCCTAATTTCCACACTCCGAATTCTCTGCATAATATTTACACCACACATTGCCCTTAGACAGGACATCTCCACTGTCTCCAGCTGCCTCTTCGCTGCAGCATTTACAACCCAAGCTTCACACTTATATAAGAGTGTTGGTACCACTATACTTTCATACATTCCCTTCTTTGCCTCCTTGGATAACATTTTTTTGTCTCCACAGATACCTCAACGCACCACTCACCATTTTTTCCTTCATCAATTCTATGGTTAACCTCATCCTTCATAAACCCATCTGCTGACAAATCAACTCCCAAATATCTGAAAACATTTACTTCTTCCATACTCCCTCTCTCCAATGTGATATCCAATTTTTCTTTATCTAAATCGTTTGATACCCTCGTCACCTTACTCTTATCTATGTTCACTTTCAACTTTCTACCTTTACACACCCTCCCAAACTCGTCCACTAACCTTTGCAATTTTTCTTTAAAATCTCCCAAAAGCACAGTATCATCAGCAAAAAGTAACTGTGTCAACTCCCATTTTGTATTTGATTCCCCATAATTTAATCCCACCCCTCTCCCCAACACCCTAGCATTTATATATATACATATATACAGTGGTCCCCCGAGTATCGTAAAAACTTCACTCCAGAAGCCTGCTCAAGCGCCATTACCGAACAAATTTACTCCCTTAAGGAAAAATGTCACGTAGGTTAGTCTATTTCAGACCCACAAAAATACACTTCCACAAGCACTTACAATATTATACTTACATAATTGTACGATTTCCGGGGTGTATGTAACTCGGGGGACCACTGTATATAATCTTTCTTCTTTCAACAAATTGGCCGTTTCCCACCAAGGCAGGGTGGCCCAAAGAGAAAAACAAAAGTTTCTCTTTTTAACTTTAGTAATGTATACAGGAGAAGGGGTTAATAGCTCCTTGCTCCCAGCATTTTAGTCGACTCTTACGACACTCATGGTTTACGGAGGAAGAATTCTGTTCCACTTCCCCATGGAGATAAGAGGAAATAAGAACAAGAACTAGTAAGTAAATAGAAGAAAACCCAGAGGGGTGTGTCTACCAACCTACTACCTAGGATATACATACAGTGGACCCTCGGTTTTCGTTGAAAATTTATTCCAGAATGCTGTTTGAGTGCCATTACTGAACGAATTTGTTCCCCTAAGGACAAATGTAAATTAGATTAGTCATTTCAGAACCCCAAAAATACACTTACAAAAGCTCTTAAAAAAATACATTTACATAATTGTTCGAGTTTGGAGGTGAACGAAAACCGAGGGTCCACTGTAGTATACAGATATACACACACACACACAAACATTGGTACCTAGAGTTACGAGCTTAATTCATTCCAGAAGGCTGTTCAAATACCGATACCGAACGAATTTGATCCCATAAGGAATAATGTAAATTAGATTAACCCTTTGACTGTCGCAACCCATAATCCTGAGTGCTCTCCTGTTGTCGCAAAATTTAAAAAAAAAAAAATTCTTATGAAATGATAGAGAATTTTTTCCCGATGGTAATGACACCAAAAGTATGAAATTTGATTAAAAACTTACGGAGTTACGCTCTTGCGAAGTTAGTGATCGCGGCGATATATACGCATTGGCAATTTCGCCGAATTTGAGCCCTATTTTCGGCCAATTCCATTGTTCCAGTCAACCAAACTCATAGCTATTTCTTTAGAACTCCATTTGTTTTATCGATTGAGTACAAGAAACCACCAATTTACCGATTTCAACTACCCAATAAAGTGGTCAGAAATTGGCAATTTGGCCAATTTCATGCAAAATAAAAAAGTTGTCAATTTCAAAATAGGGTCCAGAATAATCAATGCAGACATTCCTGGCACTAAAATAAGATATCTGTTCATTAGTCACGTCTTTAGGCCCCTCTTATATTACTCTTGCTTTCTATTTTTATTTTTTATTCACACAAAAAATAGAAGATTTACCGTTATGCAGACTATTGCATTATTGTAAAAATGGTATAAATAATATCAGTGCACTTGTGAAAGAATATTAGACTCACCAATTGATGTGTATTGGATGCGTGGCGTGATTTGTTTGCTCTTGAACATTTGCAAAAATCGAACATTTCCCCTACTTTGAGCTCAATTTCAAGGTCGTTTTCATCATGAAACTAATCAAAATCATCTATATTTCTGTTGTATGTTTTCCATTCTATCAAATGAGACCATAAAAAAGAGAATACAACCATAAATACTATACGAAAATACACTTAAAAAACGGCGTTTTAATCCAAAAAAGGGTCAGATTTTTTGTCCTCATTATGCACTGCGTGCTGCAGGATTTTTTTTTATACAGCGCACACTGACCACACAGACCCATTCTTTCATATGTGGGCCTACCAGCTTTCTCCCGCTTGATTTGAAGCCGCTAGAATTTGTGAGTATATATACGTCCGAAACAGTGGCTCGTAAGACGTATATATACGACCAAAACAGTCAAAGGGTTAATCTGTTTCAGACCCCCAAAAATACACTTACAAAAGCACTTACATAAATACACTTACATAATTGTTCGAGTTGGAAGCTGCTTGTATGCCGTTGTACCACTGTACATGTATATACATATATGTATATAAAAGCAGGGAAAATCTAATATTTTAATATTTTTAGGTCTGGTGAAGGATTTCTGTGCGTGTTCTCCATCACAGAAGATGACTCATTCCAAGCTACGCAAGAGTTCAGGTAAGATAATTAAAATTGTGTGTGCATCTGCATGCGTGTGTGTGTGTGTTATCTTCAATTAACTGCCCGTATCCCACCGAGACAGGGTGAGCCAAAAAAGAAACACTTTCACCATCATTCACACACAATCACTATCATTGCACAGGTGCTCAGATGGCCAATTCAGATGTCACTCCAAACAGCAAATATCCCAAACCCCTCCTTTAAAGTGCAGGCATTGTACTTCCCACCTCCAGGACTAAAGTCCAGCTAACCAGTTTCCCTGAATCCCTTCACAAATTATTACCCAGCTCGTCAAGTCCCAAAAAACATTTGTCTCTGTTCACTTCTATCTAACATGTTCACACATGTCTGCTGTATGTCCAAGCCCCTTGCACACAAAACCTCTTTTACTCCATCCTTTCACAGATTGATACATCTTCCAAGTCATCCTATTTTGCTCCATCCTCTCTAAATGACCAAACCACCTCAACAACCCCTCCTCAGCCATCTGTATAATACTTAATACTTTTAGTAACTCCACACCTCCTCCTAGTTTCCACACTACAAATTCTTTGCATAATGTTTACACTACACATTGCCCTTAGACACGACATCTTCACTGTCTCCAGCCTCCTTCTCACTGCAGCATTTACAACCCATGCCTCACACCTATATGAGAGTGTTGGTACCACTATACTTTCATACATTCCCTTGTTTGTCTCCACAGATACCTCAATGCGCCACCCACCATTTTTCCTTCATCACTTCTTTGGTTTACCTCATCCTTTATAAACCCATCTGCTGATAAGTCTACTCCCAAATGTCTGAACACATTCACTTCTTACATACTTCTTCCCTCCAGTGTGATATAATCTTTTTTTAGTTTTAGAAAGCTATATAGGAAAAGGGGGTTACTTGCCCATTGCTCCCGGCATTTTAGTTGACTTTTACAACTCCTATGGCTTATGGAGGAAAGATTCGTATTCCACTTCCCCATGGATAAGAAAGGAAAATAATAAGAACAAGAACTACAGTGGATCCTCGGTTTTTGCCGAAAATTCTTTCCAGAATGCTGCTCAAGTGCCATTACCGAACGAATTTACTTCCTTAAGAAATAATGTCACGTAGGTTAGTCTATTTCAGACCTCCAAAAATAAACTTGCAAAAGCACTTACGAAAATACACTTGCATAAATGTTCGAGTTTGGAGATGACCGAAAACCGAGGGACCACTGTATTAAGAAAAAATGAAAGAAAACTCAGATGAGTGTGTGTACATAAACGTGTACATTCATGTGTAGTGTGACTTAAATGTAAGTAAAAGTAGCAAGATATACATGTTATCTTGTGTGTTTATGAGACAGAAAAAAGACACTAGCACTCCTACCATCAGTAGTACAGTGGTCCCTCAACTATCGGTCATAATCCGTTCCAGGAACTAGACCTTAACACGAATTACTTGAAACTTGAAACCTTATTTCCCATAAGAAATAATGTAAATACAATTACAGTGGACCCCCGAGTAATGACCAAAATTCATTCCAGAAGCCTGCTCAAGTGCCATTACCGAACGAATTTACTCCCATAAGAAATAATGTCAAGTAGGTTAGTCCATTTCAGACCACCAAAAATGCACTTACAAAAGCACTTACAATATTATACTTACATAATTGTACGATTTCCGGGGTGCTCGTTACTCGGGGGTCCACTGTAATCCGTTCCTCCCAAAAATATTCACAAAAAGTAAAAAAAATTAAAGAATAAATACTATAGTTTTACATACACAAAACAATTATAAACTAATAAATTTATAATTAAACATTTAAAATAACATTTACTTGCCTTTATTGAAGAGAGTTGCTGGCATCTGGAAGATAGGGAGGAGAGTGAGGGAGGGCTTAGTGTTTGGAAGGGGAATCCCCACTCCCTGCCTTCCTGCTACACTCTGCATGCCTTCTAAACTCCCTGCATGCCTGCTACACTCTCTGCATGCCTCCTATACTCTCTACATGCCTCCTATACTCTCTGCATGCCTCCTATACTCCTGCATGCCTGCTACACTCCTTGCATGCCTGCTACACTCCCTGCATGCCTGCTACTCCTGCATGCTACTCCTGCATGCCTGCTACACTCCCTGCATGCCTGCTACACTCCCTGCATGCCTGCTACACTCCCTGCATGCCTGCTACACTCCCTGCATGCCTGCTACACTCCCTGCATGCCTGCTACACTCCCTGCATGCCTGCTACACTCCCTGCATGCCTGCTACACTCCCTGCATGCCTGCTACACTCCCTGCATGCCTGCTACACTCCCTGCATGCCTGCTACACTCCCTGCATGCCTGCTACACTCCCTGCATGCCTGCTACACTCCCTGCATGCCTGCTACACTCCCTGCATGCCTGCTACACTCCCTGCATGCCTGCTACACTCCCTGCATGCCTGCTACACTCCTGCTCCTCCGCATGCCTGCTACACTCCCTGCATGCCTGCTACACTCCCTGCATGCCTGCTACACTCCCTGCATGCCTGCTACACTCCCTGCATGCCTGCTACACTCCCTGCATGCCTGCTACCACTAGGGTGCCACTTGGAAGCTTCTTTGGACCCATGGTGACTTATTTCAGTGACAATCACTAAACCAGCAATAAACACAACAAATTTATTGTGAATGTTTGAAAGAGCACGCTGGGTAATGTTCTCTCAATGGTAAACAATGCTAGACTGGCGTCCTGCGCGGCGAGGCGGACAGGTCTGGTACGGACCGCTACATGAGGGAATGGCCTATACACGAAGGAAACTGACCGGAAAAAGCGCTTGAAACACGAATTCACCGATATACGGAATCACCGAAACACGAGGGACCACTGTACCTCCCTGGGTGATTGCTGTCTACCAACCTGCTACATAATGTTACACATTATTAATTTTAGATAATAATTTTTTATAGCTACTTCTTCTTTTCTTTCAGGGAACAAATTCTGCGAGTAAAAAATGATGAGCACATTCCATTTTTGCTGGTAGGCAACAAAGCTGACCTAACTGAACGCAGGAAAGTGTCGGAAGAAGAAGCCAAGAACCGTGCTGAACAGTGGCGTGTGCCTTATGTAGAGACCTCGGCTAAGACCAGAGCCAATGTTGACAAGGTAAAGTGAAGTCTTCTACTGAGCTTTCTTAATTTTCTTTCATAACAATATTTGTTCAGTTTTATAATAGAAAAAATATTTAATGCACTAGGTATTGAGATGCCTTAATACCATAAGAGGAATTGTTTTGATTATCCTGTAGGATTCACTGCCTTCACAGTACTGTACTAGCCTGCTGCATTATGCTCTGCTGCAGTGTGCTTTGCAGTGTTAATTAACAAATCACTTTTCCCTTTATCTGAAAGTGTTTCATTTTTGTGATTTGTATTTCCTTAAATGATGTGTTAGTTAGCTTTAATTAGGTATCATCGAGTCATATTCAAGACCCCCTTCCCTCCCCAACTATATTCAGAAGTCTGAACTTACACAACTTACAGAACATTTACATCTGCTGCTGTGTTCTTTATATATATATATGGGACAGTTATAACAAACTTCGACCCAGTACTCCATCTTTTCCTGTAGAGATGAAGTAGAACACGTACACAATAAAATAAACGAGTACAGTGGACCCCCGAGTTTCAGACCTCAAAACACGAACAATTATGTAAGTGTAATATTGTAAGTGCTTTTGTAAGTGTATTTTTGGGGGTCTGAAATGGACTAACCTACTTTACATTATTCCTTATGGGAATAAATTCGTTCGGTAATAGCAGTTGAACAGCCGTCTGGAGAGAATTATGGCTGAAACTCGGGGGTCCACTGTACCTCTTTGATATACCACATGTTTAACTCAACGTATCTAGGAGCTCCATGCAAATAAAGGGCTCTAAAATTTGGAGCTTCCTTCCAGAAGATGCGAAAAAATTCCCTATCTGCTGCTGCTTCAGACATACTGTGTAGTTAAAAAGTACCTTGTGAGTCTCTTCTAAATTCTTCGTATGTAAAATACATCAAAGTCCAACCTCTCAACAGCAACCTTGTTAATTCATATCATATTAGTATTCATACTGTTCTTGTTTTTAATTTGCCAATAAATATTAAAATATTTAATGAACCTAGTATATTCAACCTCATTACTCATTTCTTTATTCTGAATTATGTAGTAATCACTGCTACAAATATTAAACCAGATTGTGAAAAAATATCCCAAAATGTTATACAATGGACCCCCGAGTAACGTAAAAACTTCATTCCAGAAGCCTGCTCAAGTGCCATTACCGAACGAATTTACTTCCTTAATTAATAATGTCACCTAGGTTAGTCTATTTCAGACCCCCAAAAATACACTTCCACAAGCACTTACAATAATTGTACGATTTCCAGGGTGTTCGTTACTCGGGGGTCCACTGTATATGATTAAGCAAATTAATGTATATGTATACAATATCAATGTTTGTAAACTGTAGCATTCTAGTAATCTAACCTAGTTAAAAAAATTTCAGTAGTTATAAGTTACATAATGTTAAGGCTGCCCAAAATGTTTTGCATAACCAGAAGCTTTCTGTAAAGTATGCCACTCATATTAGCCAAGCCTATATCACTTGTATACTTTATGGAAATAAACATTATCACTTATAAGTTATATCTTTTGATGATATGATTTATTCCATCCAAAAATATATGCAAGTGCAAGTTTGTATTTTTATAGCTTTAGTCATATTTTGAGAACATACTAATTAAATTAATATTGACCCCCAAAAAACAAGGGAAAGAAAATCAATGTAAATGTGATCTGAGAAGAAAATCTTAATACTATATTAAAATAATGATGTAATCTTCTTTAAGCAATAAATAATAGCACCAATGCAAAGTAAACCTGTAACATACATACAGTCATCCTTCACTTAATAAGTGCTGGCTTACTGGAAATTTGTTAACCAAAAAAGAAACTAGGATGCTTCCTCCACATAACTATCAAAAGTGATCATGGTCCCATGACTAAAACAGTTTCTGATAAATATGTCCTAGTGTTTGCTAACTTGTCTTTATAAACCAGTTTGTCGATATCAGTTACCGTGGTTTATATGATACTTTTATTGCCACTCTTATGTGGGAGATACTTTTATTACTACTATTGTGTAGGAGATACTTTTATTACCGCTCTTGTGTGGGAGATACTTTGAGTGTTGGCAAGATGCTGATAGGCTTCTCACCATGGAAGAGTTACCATGGCACAAGTAAAGGAGTTATTCTTACTTTGATAGTGCATTACAACAGTTCTTTTTTTATTTTACTTCATTTGTTGGAAAAAAAAAATTGTAGGATTGCAGATTGCTTGGCCATAAATGCTAATGAAAATATTGACGGGAAGGGAAATCAGGGGTTCTGTATCTGTGCTGGTTTTGTCTTTTCAGTGAAGCTTGTTTTCACATTTCCTTCTGTATTCTGTATTCTTTTGTGGGCTAGGGCCTTGGACTTCCAGCAAGCGTGCATGAGTGTGTTAGATAGGAGTGAATTTAGACAAATGGTTTTTGGGACCTGATGAGCTGTTGGAGTGTGAGCAGGGTAATATTTTGTGAAGGGAATCAGGGAAACCGGTTAGCCAGACTTAGAGTCCTGGAAATGGGAAGTACAATGCCTGCACTTTAAAGGAGGGGTTTGGGATATTGGCAGTTTGGAGGGACATCTGAGCTGTCGTATCTGAGCGCCTCTGCAAAGACGGTGATTATGTATGAGTGATGGTAAAAGTGTTAAATGATGATGAAAGTTTTTTCTTTCTTTTTGGGTTTTTTTCTTTTTGGGTCACCCTGCCTCGGTGGGAAACGGCCGAATGCAGTCTGCATTCTTTTTTCGTTTAGTGTTGTTCCTTAGTGTGCATCACCAACAGCTTGGCTGATCACAGACTGGGCCAAGAATAATGAACAGAGGATTAAGCCTCTGTCACACCTTACACTGAATGAAATATAACAATCTTTTTCCTCAGACAATTATACGTACATATAACCCCTTCTCCTGTATACATTACTAAAGTTAAAAAGAGAAACTTTTTTCTTTTTGGGTCACCCTGCCTCGGTGGGATACGGCCTGCTTGTTGAAAGAAGAAGAATAATTATACATATGTACGTAGTACCAAAACCACCATAAAGAATTCGGTATCCTAAGGAAATAGAAATGTGTGAAGAAGATTCTACTTTCTACAATATGCAAGGAAGTGGAACTTCTTGAGTGGTTTGTGGAGATGTAAATGGGTAGATAATGCTCTGCGTTAGACAATGGGTAGACAATGCTTATTGGAGTTCCTAGAGTGAAAAGTAGAGAAATTGTTAACAGGAAAAGTAGGGAAATGGATTTTCAGTTATCAAACAAACAAGTCAAGGAGAGTGTTGGTAAACAAAATATAGTGTAGTCTCAGCAAAGTAAATAATTTTTAATCCAAAAGCACTGTCCTAACACCATTACTGTGCATCATCTTCATGGCAGCAAAAAAAGAACATTACCCACAGCGTTGTATCACATTTTTTTTGCGGAGGTTACTTGGTCCTGGACGTAATGGCGTCAAAGACTGCAATTTCAGGCCACAACATAATAGAGGTTCAGACCTGCTTGCACAGTGGCATGGGACAGAGAAAAAATGGTCAACCATGAAGATAAATTTAACAAATTATGTTTGAACATGAACTGGGACAAAATTAATAGTGACCTAAATGAGATACGCTAAGATATGACCAAAGATCTGTCTGCTTCCTGGAACGAGGAACTTATTTGTGCTCGAAGTATACTCCAAACACATACCTCTGTGGCAAAGGGTGAAGGAGAAGAGGCAAACTTAAGAGAGGAGTTCACCCTACTGGTGAGGATGATGGATAACATCTCTTTCTGAAGCACAAAAGGAGACTCCTCTGTAGGATAGAGGAGGGGGAAGAGAGAGTGAGGAGGGAGGAGGAAAGAGAGGGGGAGGGAGGGAGAGAGAGGGAGGGAGGGAGGAGGAAAGAGAGAGAGGGGAGGGAGGGAGAAGGAAAGAGAGAGAGAGAGAGGGGAGGGAGGGAGGAGGAAAGAGAGAGAGAGAGAGGGGAGGGAGGGAGGAGGAAAGAGAGAGAGAGAGGGGAGGGAGGGAGGGAGGAGGAAAGAGAGAGAGAGAGGGGAGGGAGGGAGCAAGGGGCTAGTAACCCCTTCTCCTGTATATGTTACTAAATTTAAAAGGAGAAACTTTTGTTTTTCCTTTTGGGCCAGTTTGTTGGAAGAAGAAGAATAAGCATGAAACAACAGATGGTGATTCACAGTCATGACACAAGTAAGGAATTCACTGCCCTTCCAGGTTGCTAGCCCATTAGTGTGAGCATGGGAACAAAGGTATGCAAGCTACAACTTGTTGAACTCCTCATAATACTAGTGTCCTGTTACATAAATAACTTGCATCATCAGATATAACTGCACCAGAATATGAAATATATTATCGAGACCTTAACTGTTGAATACAATAAATAAGTTTTATGACGTTAGGTAAAAGTAATTAATTGTGCACAGCAATTATACATCCCTAACAATAATAATGATACAATTTACACACATTACATATAAAACCTGATATGCAGAGTTTCATTATGAACATCTGTATGAATGTTTGTCTGCACTTTGCATATCACATACAAGTGAATGCTGCTCTTGGGTTTTCTTGAGGCTATGGAACTGTTATTTACTAAAACACTGGAAGATTGTCTGGCCCATTTGGTATCAGGATATATGATAGGAATTATCTCACATCAGTGTAAAATGTTGAGGGTTAAGTTGAGCAATACAGAGTTATGTACATATTATACAGTGTTGAGGATAGAGCCGAGTCACACAGTAGTGTATATCAGGGGTCTCCAAACTTTTCACTACGAGGTCCACATCTTATACTATTTTACACATTTTCACAGGCCAAAGAATAAATCAGTTTTATAAATATAAATGACTGAATAAAATTTAAATGAATGAATAAGTTTTATTTGGATCCTTTTTGTAATAAGCATGATTCGATTCAGAATGAAAGAGATGTGACAATTACAGAGAAACAATGCTGTGCTTGCACTGAAAAATGATATATAACGGGTATAAATGTCAAACATAAGCCAATGCTTTGACAGAATAACCATTTACTGAACTGCAGATGAGAAAAGCTGACACAAGATAAATGGGAATGATGGAACTGGTTTTTTACTTTCAAAATATTGCTGAACTGAGGTTTCAAGCTTGAGGGGCCAATTATTAAATGGACTTCAAATGGTCATCAGATAAATTTGTGTGATATTTGGACTTTACATAATTAATTTTTTAAAATGTTTATTCACAAAGGTATGTTGTACCAAAAACTGATACAAAATCCACAAGCAAATTGCTTCAAATTTGGAAACTGTTCAGACTGCAAATATTTATAAAACTGAATCATATTTCCTTCTTTATACTTTTCTTTCAGCATGTCATCTGTTTGAAGATCAATAATTTCCATTTGAAATTGACTTGGGAGTGTTTCAGCACTGCATTCAAATGGATTTTGAAAAAGCTGTATTTCACCTGTTTTTTCCATCAAGATCAGAAAATCATTTCTGAAATTGTTTTTGCAAGTCATTAATGATTTCTGTTGCAAGTGAAGGACATTCTGCTTCACTTATGAAATTTTTCTTGTGTGACATTAAATTCATTGTTGATGCCATGGGTGAATACTATGAGTTGTGATGTGTCACTCACATCATTTGATTCATCAAGTGCGAGAGAATGAAACTGAATTTCATGCTTTATCTGCAATTTGATGAAATATATTGCTTCTTATATCCTCATTTCTACGAACAACAGTATTTGGCACAAGACTGAAGATTTTTCAACAGATTTGCTTTTTCTGAGCATAACTCTCCCATTGCTTCCATCATACACTCTTTAATCAGATCTCCATCAGTGAATGGCTTTCCTCTTTTAGCTAACACAAAGCTACTTTGTAACTGGCACTGGTTAAAGCTTCCTTTTCAGCTTTCTTCTACATAAAAAAACTTTGTTGGGCAAGCAACCTGTGTTGCATTGATTCAGATTTTTCCAAACACTGTGTTCCTGTGAATTGGGAATAACTTGGATTATGTTTGGACTCACAGTGTTGATGTACATTGTACTCCAAAACTGCAACAGTTTTGTGGCATATAACACACAAGGCTTTGTCACCTGCTTGTGCAAAGAAGTACTTTATGCCCCATTCTTCATTAACCCTTTGAGGGTCCGTCCCGTAGATCTACAGCTTTGATGCCAGGGTCCAAGCCGTAGTACTACGTCATGAGCTCAGCTCACTCAGATAAGCTGTGAACAGTAAATTTGGACCTAAATATGAGAGAATGCATCTATGTGGTAAGTGTGCACCATATAAAACAAATCCTGCAGCACGCAGTGCATAATGAGGAAAAAACTGTGACTGTATTTTTGGACTAAAACAGCGACTTTGTGGTGTATTTTCATATGTATTTTACGGTTGTATTCGCGGTTTCTTGGTCTCATTTGATAGAATGGAGGATATATTACAGAAATAGAGATGTTTTTGATTGGTTTTAGTACTGAAAATACGTAGCTTGAAATTGAGCTCAAAATAGCGGAAATGTTCGATTTTTGCCGATGTTCAAGAGTAAACAAATCACATCATGCATCCAATACACATCAGCTGGTAGGTCTAATATGCATTCACAAATGCACTGATATTATTAATACAATTATTACAATATTGCAAAACAGTAGATCTTCTATTTTTTTGGTGCGAATAAAAATTCTTTGTGGATAAAAAATTGAAATGTAATTCATCTGTACAGCCTGGAAACATAACTAATAAACAGAGAAAATGTTATTCTAGTGCCAGGAATGCCTGCATTGTTTATTTTGGACCCTGTTTTGAAATTGGAATATTTTGAACTTTGTGTGAAATTGGCCAAATTACCAATTTCTGATCACTTTATTGGGTAGTTGAAATAGTTGATGGTCAATTTTTTGTGCTTAATAGATGAAATGGAACTCGTACTAGTGAAATAGCTAAGAATTTGGTCTAATGGAACAATGTAATTGGCTGAAAATAAGACTCAAAGTGGGCAAAATTGCTGATATGTATATATCGCTGACACAGCAAAATTTGCGAGAGCGTAATTTTGTCAATTTTTGATCAAATTTTGTACTTTTTGTTTTATTACCTTCAGAAAACGATCCTCTACCATTTCATAAGATTTTTTTTAATTCTTGGACCCTGTGGGGAATTTTCAGATTGGGGGTCTGGACTCTCAAAAGGTTAAACAGGCTGCACTCACTTTGCACTGTTCTTTTCCTATTTCCTTCCATAACTGAAGGGTATATCTGAAAAATAAAAGAGTAGAACTAAAATTTGAAAAATTTTTTACTTATAAATTGTTACAAGCAACAAAATCCTTAACTTTAAGTGAATGAAGTAACTGAAAATGAGGGTTTATTAGTTCTACTATACATATATTTATTTCAAGTTGCTGTGGGCCGCATAAAATCTTATGGCGGGCCGCATGTGGCTCACAGGCTACAGTTTGGAGACCACTGGTGTATATTATAAAATACAGCCTCTTCTCACTTAGCGACGTACTCATTTAGCAACGACTTGGACTTACAACAGGCTCTCTGACCAGTATGCATACCTAAATAATGTACAGTGGAACTCCGGTTTTCGTACTGTCCGAATATTGTACAAATCGGATTTAGAGCACTTTTTTGAGCGAAATTTTGGTTCAGATTTTGTACCTCCATCCGGAAATCTTATGTATCAGACGCGTCCGCCCACCCGAGATGCCGCCACTTTCATGCATATGTGTCTCAGTCTGGTTCTTTGTCACTGGTTGAGTGAGCATTCATCCGAAACATTTCGCAATTTTTGTGCTTGTTTATTGATTGCGACTGTGTGTTTGGGGAAGTCCATGGGGTTGGATGTGAGTGGCCAGGATGTGGAAGAGTTGGTGGAGGACCACAGGGAAGAACTAATCACTGAAGAGCTGCAAGACCTTCATCTGGAACAGCAACAGACCACAGCTGAGGAAATTGCTTCAGAGGAGGAGGAAAAGAGAGGGGAGCAGGTGCCTTCTTCAGTGATTAAGGACATGTGTGCAAAGTGGAATGAGTTGCAAACTTTTGTTGAAAAATATCACCCTGACCAAGCTGATACAAGCCGTATCTGCGACATGTTCAGTGACAATACCTTGTCCCATTTTAGGCAAATCTTAAAGAGACGCCAGAAACAGAGCGCTCTGGACAGATTTTTAGTGAGACAGGGGTCCAGTGCCAGTAAAAGACAAAGAAGAGAAGTAACCCCACAGAGGGTGTTGATACCTGACCTCAAGTCCTTATGGAGGGGAATTACCCATGTCTTCAATAAAGGTATGTAATGTTCATTTATCATTAAAATTAGTCATTTATATTTTTCATTGTTTTCTGTATGTAAAACTATAGTTATTCTTTAAAAAATGTTTTTTTTTTTTTAACACGTCGGCTGTTTCCCACCGAAGCGGGGTGGCCCAAAAGGAAAACGAAAGTTTCTCCTTTTACATTTAGTAATATATACAGGAGAAGGGGTTACTAACCCCTCGCTCCCGGCATTTTAGTCGCCTCTTACGACACGAATGGCTTACGGAGGAAGAATTCTGTTCCACTTCCCCTTGGCGATAAGAGGAAATAAGAACAAGAACTAGTGAGAAAATAGCAGAAAAAACAGAGGGGTGTGTATATATATATATGCTTGTACATGAATGTGTAGTGTGACCTAAGTGTAAGTAGAAATAACAAGACATACCTGAAATCTTTCATGTTTATGAGACAGAAAAAAGACACCAGCAATCCTACCATCATGTAAAACAATTACAGGCTTTCGTTTTATACTCACTTGGCAGGACGGTAGTACCTCCCTGGGCGGTTGCTGTCTGGAACGGATTAATTGTATTTACATTATTTCTTATGGGAAATATTACTTCAGTTTTTGTACATTTCGGATTTAGACCGACCTTCTGGAACAGATTAAGTACGAAATCCAGGGTTCCACTGTATATTAGAGCTGATTTCTTCTATTCTGTTTATTACAATATACAGTACACTACTGTATAAACACTAAAAATGTCAAAAATGGTGCAAATGTGACATTAAAACAATATCAAAGATGGTTGACACAAACCCACTACCATTATAGTATGCTCCGTGCTTAATGACGAATTCGTTTACTGACGTGGTCTTAGGAACAGAACTCCGTCATTAAGCGAGGAGAGGCTGTATTGAGGATAGAGCTGAATGATACAGTAGTGTGTGTACAACCTCAACATAGAGCATGGTGCACAAGCTGTGAATTAACTAATAACAACATTGATAAGAGTAAATTAAATGACTCAACAAAACATTGCAATGGTGTTATTTCAAATTTTATTCTTAAATAATTTATTTAGATGATTCCAGGATAATCAAAGTAAGGATATATTGCAATGCTTCTGTGTTTTCTTGGTTAGACCAACATAAAACTTAAAACCGGTCCATTGTGAACATGGCTTGATGAACCCAAGATAAGTCATAATGAATGTTAGTGGATGAACAGAATACTGGGCAAGGACTTAAACCATTGTCTTCAACATACCAGCCTCAACACTGTAACCATTCAGCCAATAGGATGATTCTGCAACCAGGACAACTGTGACTTCATTATATCAGCGGCACCAACTATGACCCTACTCCCACAGCCCTAGAAGCTTTTGTGGTACATCTATTCTAATATCCCTCAAAAACCAGGGAAGTGCAAGGGCTTTGATGAGTATGAGAACTCATGTGCCACAAGAGGTTCTGGAACTGTGGGATAAGACAGTAAGGTCACAGTTGTGTTGGTTATAAAATCACCCAGTTTTAAGCTCTTTGGTTGAGTGGTTACAGTGTTGAGCTTGTGGTGTAGAAGAACTATGGTTCAAGTCTCTTCCCAGTATTCTGTTCATTCATGTCTTAATAAACTTAATATTACATTAACATTAGTGTGTTCTATGGTGTCACGTGTGAAGAGGTCATTTTTGCCTCGGGTTCTTTTATATATTTTTGTTAGCAGTATTTAACCATTGAACTGATTCTTACTTCTTGTTCTCAACTTAATTTTAATTCTTATTGATTTTTTATATAAATTATGTGCTTTCTGTTACAAATTTTGTATGAGTCACCTTAGTCTGTTGATACTCCAAAAAAAATGGCAGTGAAAAACTAACTGATGGGAAGTGTGTGACAGCTTTCACTGCTTTGTGTAAACCAGGAATATACAATAGCTTTCACTGCTGTGTGTAAACCAGGACTACATGATAGCTTTCACTGCTGTAAACCCAGTGCTGAGATACTCCTGGTCGGTTATTTTTTCATGACAAACACACCATCCTCTAATTGCTATGACAGTATTCCTTGAGAGACTGACTGATGCTTCATATATGTCTTTGGCATTGTGGGCAGATTGTGTGCTCTTTCTTTTGTTCTCTCTCTCACACATTCGCTTGATTCTATCTCTTGCTCTCTCTCTCACTCCACTTTTGCTCTCTCTTTTTCTTTCTCTTTCTCTTATGTGCTCTTGTTCTCTCTCTTGTAGTTCTCATTCTTTTCTTTCTCTCCTCATTCTTATTCTTTCATGTGTGGGATATACATGGATAATGAAAGACTTTTAGTATGAGTGTGATCATGTCTCCATGTAGTAGTCTTGTCTAACACATGATCTCCCACATCCAACAGGTTTTCTTTGATTTGATGCGCGAGATTCGTTCTCGCAAATTGGAAGACAATAAGAACATCAATGGCAAGGGTAAAGATCCTGGCAAGAGGAAAAAACCCAAGTGCTGCATTCTTTAGGTCAGGAGAAGTCCCCTTTTAGACCCAGTGATGGCCATTGCTTATTATGTACCTTCCCTCTTGTTGGGTTTATTATTTCCTTTGGCTAATCAAGACCCTTTTCCTATTCCCTGACTCCTGGATTAATGGCCTTTTCTTCTGTAAGGAAAGTACTGCGCCTTGTGTGGCATGGATAATTGCTTGCCTTAATGTGGTAGAGAGCAGGTTTTAATTTGACTGGTTGTTGCCTGTATTCCCTAGTTTAGGTTCATTAATGTTTTCTCTCATACTCCTGTGTCTGTGTATGGTATTGCTGGCTCATCACTTGAGTACTAGTACTCAACGTTTTCTTTTTCATTGTGGGAAAGTTGTACCATTATAAGTCTTGTTTTTACATTATTATTTAGCCTTGGTGTAAAGTGTAAAAGTTTATAGATTATTTTATGGTTTCAGTAGCATTTTTGTATCATTTTATTTCCTCAGTATTTAGATGATTTGTAGTATATTATTATAAACAAAGATTAGGTATTATAGTATTTTATTCTTTTACTACAGTATATGTTTTGAAGGTGCTTCTATAATAGTGAAGTTGTTAAATAATATTAGTGTATTGATGTGATGTATTTTAGTAATGTACCTAAAATTGTATACAGGCAGACCTCGTATAATGCAATGGTAATGTTCCGAAAATTGAAGCTTTACGTAATTTTGCGCTATGTAATGTGAATAATTTTTTTTTCAACAAACTGGCCATATCCCACTGAGGCAGGGTAAAAAATATTATTTCTGTAATATTTGTAGCCTTAACCCCTTTGAGTGTCGTGACCCCTGCTCGCAAACTTGCTCATAGGGTCGAAGAATTTAAAAACAAAAATTATATTTTTTCTTATGAAATGAGAGAGAATCTTTTTCTGAAAGTAATGAAACCAAAAGTATGAAATTTGATGGAAAGCTTACAGAATTACGCTCTTATGAAGTTAGCGGTCTCGGCGATATTTACGCATTGGCAATTTCGCCCACTTTGAGCCTTATTTTGGCTCAATTCCTTTGTTCCACTTGACGATACTCATGGCTATTTCGCTAGAACTCCTTTTATTCTATTGATTGAGTACAAGAAACTGCCCATATACCTATTTCAACTACACAAAAAAGTGATCAGAAATTACTAATTTGGCCAATTTCACACACAATTCAAGAAAGGCCAGTTTCAAAATAAGGGCCAGAATAAACAATGCAGACATTCCTGGCACTAAAATAACATTTTCTCTGTTCATTAGTCACGTCTCGAGGCCCCTCTTATATTACGCTTGCTTTTCATTTTGGAATTTTTATTCACACAAAAAATAGATGATTTACTGTTATTCAGACTACTGCATAATTGTATAAATAATATCAGTGCATTTGTGAATGCATATTAGACCCACCAGTTGATGTGTATTGGATATTGGACGCGTGACAGGATTTGTTTACTCTTGAACTTCGTAAAAAAATCTAACATTTCCACTACTTTGAGCTCAATTTCAAGCTACTTTTAGTCTGTAAACCATTCAAAATCACCTCTGTTTCTGTAATATATCTTCCATTCTATCAAATGACACCAAGAAAACAAGAATACAATCATAAATACTGTACAAAAATACACCACAAAATTGGTTTTTAACCAAGAACACGGTCGCAGTTTTTTTCTCTCATGCACTGTTTACTGCAGGATTTTTTTTTATACTGCCCACACTAACCACGCAGACCCATTCTCTCAGATGTAGGCTTACCATCTTTCTTCCGCAAGATTTGAAGCCACTAGAATTTTGGCGTAGTATTACAGGACCGACACTGGCTTCAAAGCCATAATTTTATGGGACCAACACCGAAAGGGCTAAACTTTTATTTTGTGAAAATTAATGACTTTCATATTCAGGGTTGACAGGAAGTAAACCTGTTCATCAGTGGGACTTCCACCAGTGTTTATATAGCCTCTGCTTATCTTCCTTTGCATAATAATGGCTAAAAAATTAAAGGAACCTGGATGTAATGTGTATACAATACCTATTACATATACATTTGTGCATTAGTTTAGTTGGTACACTTGTATTTTGTGAAAAACAAACAAGGATGTGTGATGGATTGTTGTTGGTGATGGCTGTTAATTAAGGGCTACCAAGACTAAGCCTCCAACTACTCTTTGCTACATATGTTATTTTTATTATTTGTATTATTGTAAGTGCTTTTGTAAGTGTATTTTTGGGGTCTGAAACGGACTGATCTAATTTACATTATTCCTTATGGGAACAAATTCGTTCGGTAACGGCACTCGAACTGCCTTCTGGAACGAATTATGGCTGAAACTCGGGTACCACTGTATTTGCAAAAGCATTCTGGTACAGTTTAGCCATCACTAATCCGGCAGTCAGTAATACAGTTTCATCAGTAATCTGGCACTAATTTTGGCTAGCGTAATTTAAAATTTCCCTGGTCACCTCATCAACCTGCCCCTACTTGCTGCATAAACACTCTTGGTGTCACTTGCAATTTTTCTCCCTTTATTTTTTATAACCTGCTCACTTTAACCCCAGTCATGGTTCCAATGAATAAACAAAAGGTTTCTCTTTGTGTAAAGCACAAACACCGTACATTGTCCATAAAAGATAAGGTTGAACTTCTGAAAAAACTCGACAGCGGTGTGTCCGTGAGAAGCTTGTGTGAATTATACAGCACTGGCTCTTCGACAGTTTACAATATAAAGAAACAGAAAAATTACTCGGTTTCTTTGCTAATAGTGATTCAAAGAAACAGATGTGTAAAAGGAAAGCAATTAAGGAAGGAAAAAGTTTGGAACTAGATCACGTTCTGATGAAGTGGTTTACGTTACGTGCAAGTGAAGGCATTGAATTGTAAATTTCAGCTCTTCACTTTGGAAGCAGCAGTGATGAACTTTCTTGTGCAAGTCAAATTGGTTAACTTTATTAACCCTTTCATTGTCGGTCTTATTATATCATGACTTTGAAGCCACTGTCTGTCCTGTAGTATGATGCCATGAGCTCAGCACGCTCAGATAAGCTGTGACCAGTAAATTTTTGTCTATATATGAGAGAATACGTCCATGTGGTAAGTGTGCACTATACGTATAAAAAACATCCTGCAGCATGTAGTACATAATGAGAAAAAACTATGACTGTTTTTGGTGTAAAACAGCAACTTTGCAGTGTATTTTCACATGGTTTTTATGGTTGTGTTCTTGGTTTTTTGGTCTCATTTGATAGAATGAAAGATATATTACAGAAGTAGAGATGATTCTGAGTGGTTTCAGAACAGAAAGTACCTTGAAATTGAGCTCAAAGTACTGGAAATGTTCATTTGCTGATGTTCAAGAGTAAACAAATCATGTCACGCATCCAATGTGTGTCCAACTGGCTGGTCTAATACATGGTCAGGAATGGGTTGACATTTATATGTTTATTACCATAATGCAGTAGTCTGCATAACAGCAAATCATCTATTTTTTTGTGTGAATAAAAATTCAGGATAGAAAACAAGCGTAATATAAGAGGGGCCTGGAGACATGATTAATGAACAGAGAAAATGTTAGTGCCAGGAATGTCTGCAGTTTTTATTCTGGACACTATTTTTAAATTTGCATCTCCTGAAATTTGTGTGAAATTGGCCATATTACCAATTTTTGATCACTTTATTGGGTAATTGAAATAGGTAAATGGGCGGTTTCTTTTACTCAATCGACAGAATATAAGGAATAGTAATGAAATAGCTATGAGTTTTTCAACTGGACAATGGAATTGGCCAAAAATAGGGCGTAAAGTGGGCGATATCATTGATGCGTAAATATCGCTGACACCATTAACTTTGCAAGAGCATAATTCTGTAAGTTTTCCATCAAATTTTGTAATTTTGGTTTCATTGTCTATAATTTCATAAGATAATTTTTTTTTTTTTAATTCTTCAAAACTTCAAGCAAGTTTGCGAGCAGGGGCCACAACAGTGAAACGGTTAACCAACTTGTACTGATTTATGGGGTATTTTAAAGGTAGCATGAAGTGGTTAGCTGTTGGGTTAAATGTATTCTAACCTAACCACTCTGCAATCCGGCAAAATCACTAATCCGGCACCCTTCAGGTCCCGATGATGCCGGATTAGTGATAGTCAACCTGTAATTAATTTCACAGCAGTGAGATAGACATGACCCTTGGGCCATCACAACGCTTAACCCAACAATAAAAACACATTTTGAGCTTTGAGATGCTTTTCTCGTGGACTTCTGTGCCAGCCTTTGTCAAGTGTGGATGTCTCGCGCTTGTCTGAGCATCAGTGACAAATTTTCCCCCATTCATGGACTGGGCTGTGGGGGCATTGACCATCAGAATACCCTGCAGGTATACAGGTTCTCTCTGGGATGCTTGTCCTCATCTACTTTGTTCACCTGTTATGGGAGGGGCACCTGTCATCAGTTCACTTTTAGCCAGCTCCATTTTTCCACTCAGCAAATAATTCTTTAATGGTTTATGTGGGAAGCCAGTTGCTGAATTAAGGTGAAAGCATGGGCATCCTGCTCTGCTGGAGCTTGGCGAGAGAGTCCACTTGGTCTATTTGGGAACTTCTTGTTTCTGTTTCTATTTACAAGGGACTCCTGTTCCCTTTTCTTTCATGGCTCAGCTTTGGGCAATCTCTCTTCTCTGTTCACTGGGAAGCAGGGCTAGATACAGAGTAAGCTGTCAGCAGCTTTTACAAACCCAAAAAGAAGCTTCTATCATGATTTTTTTTTTTTTTCAGGTTTTCTTGGATAGCTTGCATTCATATTATGGTGGGTATTACTCAGGGCATATTTATTTAATAAAAGAAAATCTTGTCTTCGCTGATGAAATTAGTATTTTTACTGATATTTATAAGTGATAGTGGTTTTGGTGGAGGCAGGTAATAGCTGTGGAGCTTCCTGTCTATTTGCACAGGTATTGTACAGGGTCACATTAACCCTCCCTACACATTTCCATATCAACAAGCAAGAACAATTACAGTGAATAGAAAACTTAATTATTTTTAGTTTTGATGAATTACAGTACAAAGTTTTAAAAAAAAAATTGGGTTGGCTTTTTTTTTTTTTTTTGGGGGGTCTAATGAACGTAACCCTATTTTTTCCATATGTTGTTCAGTTCATTTTACACGATATTTAATAAGCTGCTGTTTTCAGGAATGTAACTACCATCATAAGAACATAAGAAAGGAGGAACACTGCAGTAGGCCTGTTGGCCCATACAAGGCAGGTCCTTCACAAATCCAACCCACTAACAAAATAAATGCTACCCAAGCAACAAGCTTTGACAATTCTGTTTACTCATGTGCAAATCCTAATCAAATTCAACCCCTCTCACTCATGTATTTATCCATCCTAAATTTGAAACTACCCAAGGTTTTAGCTTCGATAATCCTACTAGGCAGACCGTTCCACTAATTAACTACCCTATTACCAAACCAGTACTTTCCTATATCCTTTCGAAATCTAAACTTATCTAATTTGAATCCATTATGGGGGCCTCTCTCTTGGAGGGATTTCCTTAAAACCTTATTTATATCCCCTTTGTTAATACCCATCTTCCACTTATACATTTCGATCATGTCTCCCCTCATTCTTCGTCTTACAAGTGAATGTAATTTTAGGGACTTCAATCTTTCTTTATACAGAAGATTTCTAATGCTGTGTATTAATTTAGTCATTCTACGATGAATGTTTTCTAACAAATTTATATCCATTCTGTAATATGGAGACTAGAACTGAGCTGCGTAATCTAGGTGGGGCCTTACTAATGATGTATAAAGTTGTAATATAACCGCTGGACTTCTATTGCTTACACTTCTTGATATAAATCCCAGTAATCTGTTTGCCTTATTACATACGCTTAGGCACTGCTGTCTTGGTTTAAGGTTGCTGCTTACCATAACCCCCAAGTCCTTTTTGCAATTTGTATGGCTAAGTTCTATGTTATTTAACTTATAAGTGCTAGAGTTATGGACACTCCCGAGCTTCAGAACCTTGCATTTACCTACATTGAACTGCATCTGCCACTTTTCTGACCAGGAATTGAGTTTGTCTAAATCCTCCTGAAGTTCTGTGACATCTACGTTTGAATTAACCCTTTCGGGGTCGGTGCCGTACTAGTACGTTTTACGAGCAGGGGTTGGTGCCGTACTAGTACGTGTAAATTCTAGCGGCTTCAAATTAAGCGGAAAACAGCTGGTAGGCCTAGGGATGAGAGAATGGGTCTGCGCGGTCAGTGTGCGCAGTAGGAAAAAATCGGGCACCCAGTGGTGCATTGTGGGAACACCATTTCAGTACACCTTGTTCACCATGCCTCACAGCAAGAAACACCTTACTCCTCGGCGAATTGGGACACTTTTATTCCCCAGTGACAGTTCTAACAGTGATGGGGGTGTCAGTGAAGGTGACTTTCAAGGTTTTGAGGCGGTTGTGACCGAAACTAGTGACCATAATACTGGTATAAGTGAGGAAAACCCAGACGACCCACAGCCATCCACCTCTGGTGCTGTGGCGTCTTGTTCATGTCCAGTTGTACCAGAACGAAGGCGGAAACTCCTATTTACTCATATCCCGGACTCAGATGTGAGCAATGGTGATGATAGTGATAGTGAATATGAACTCCAAGCCCTTCGAAATAGTTCCAGTAGCGCGAGTGAAGGGGAATATTCACCAGTGAAGCGTCAGTATATACGACGGTATATGCGCTCTGGTAGTGTGCCATATGCTCTTCCAAGGGTTAGGAGTACATCCCATGGGCGTACAACAGGAAGTGATAGTGAAAATGAAGATGATAGTGTTGCAATTGGAATGAGAAATGTGCATGCAACTGGTGGTGGTGCCGGGCGCGAGGCACCAGCAGTGGACCATGCTGGCACTGATGCCACTGAGTCAGCTCAGCTACAACAAAGGCAACCCTCACCCACCCACCAACCCCCACAGCCACAACCTCCACTTCCACAACCCCCACAACCACCTGTAAATATCCAGTACCCACCAGCAGACCGCACCTGGGATTGGCAGGAAGCTGGGAATTTTATTCCCAATCCCCATCAGTTTGATGAAAGTCACAGTGGAATACACCCATCTTGTCCACTTGGGAACAATGCCACTGAACTGGAATGTTTCCAGTTATTCTTTGACGAACCCTTGATAGACATTATTATCAGGGAAAGCAACAGATACTTCGATTACACAATGGCAAACACGATTCTTTCACCAAAATCACGTCTACACCAGTGGAAGGAGACAACTGTGGCAGAGATGTATGTTTTCTTTGCCACAATAATGCTTATGCCACATGTGTATAAGCACCATATCAAATCATACTGGTCAACAGACTGACTGATTGCAACACCAGCTTTCAGTGATATTATACCAGTGAATCGATTTGTGCTACTGTTACGCATGTTACATTTTTCAGACAAAACCAGGCCTGACAGAACCGACAGGTTATATAAGATTAGGAATGTGTTTCTGTATCTGAAAGAGAAATTCAATATGTATTTTTATCCCTTCAGGAAGCTTGTTATTGATGAGTCTTTGGTTCTGTTCAAAGGTAGACTGTCATTCAAGCAGTATATACCAAGCAAAAGGAAATGCTTTGGTATAAAGTTGTTTGTGCTTTGTGATTGCTACAGTAGTCTTGTATTGGATATTATTGTGTACACTGGAAGTAATACATTGAAAGATACCAGGAAGTTACTGGGTATCTCTGGTGATGTGGTTAGAACAATGATGGAACCATATCTTGGCAAGGGGCATATATTATATACTGATAACTGGTACACAAGCCCTACCCTCAGTGATTTTTTGCGAGTGAACATGACAGATGTGTGCGGAACAGTTCGTGCAAATCGCAAGCATATGCCTAGGTTCGATGCAGGCACTCGTAGAGGTGAGGTGCAGGCGTTTGCTGCCAATGATATCATGGCATTTCGGTGGCATGACAAACGAGATGTCACACTGTTGTCATCAGTTCACCCTAATGAAATGGCAGACAGTGGCAGGGTGAATAGAGAGACCGATGAACCCATTCTAAAACCTGCAGCTGTGATGGACTACACTCTCAATATGCGTTCAGTGGACAAATGTGACATGCAGATTGGGTTTGCTGATTGTGTTAGAAAGTTATAAGTGGTACATAAAACTCTCTTTTTTCACTTTCTGGACATTTCCATGCTCAATGCTTATACAGTGGACCCCCGAGTTTCGTAAAAACTTCACTCCTGAAGTCTGCTCAAGTGCCATTACCGAACAAATTTACTCCCTTAAGGAAAAATGTCACGTTGGTTAGTAGTCTATTTCAGACCCCCAAAAATACTTTTCCATAAGCACTTACAATATTATACTTACATAAATGTACGATTTCCGGGGTTTACGAAACTTGGGGGTCCACTGTAATGTTTATAAGTTGAAGACCACAAACAAACCACCATATGGCGAATTTTGTTTGTCTGTCATCAGGCAAATAATCACCAAGTACCAAGGAACACCACCTGCAATAGAAAACCACCCACGAAATTACCAACAACTACCCTCTCGTCTGAGGCATGGTGAACACTTCCTAACAAAACTGCCAGCTACTGCTTGCAAGAAAAAGGCTCAGAAGAGGTGTTGTGTCTGTGCACATACAAAAAGACGCCCACAGCAACGCAAAGACACTCGTTATATGTGTGTAGAATGTGAAACACCACTGTGCATGGTACCATGTTTCAGAGACTTCCACAGGGTGCAGAACTTCTAGAAACATGTCCAGTGACTCTATATATCTATATATATATGATTGAACAATAGAAATAAATAATATTTGTTATTGTAAATATTTGTAAATAAATTGTGTAAACAAAATAAGTGATAACAAACTGTATGTCAATATTGTGTAAGAATTAGCAAGTGAATATTTAAAAAACAGCACATATATTGGTCTCACAGGCCATAAAAGTTATTTGAAAAAAAATTAAAATCGATAAGAAAACAACTTAAAGAAAAAAAAAACGATTACCGGCCAACCGGAAGTCACCGATGTTGCTGTCAGCAATTCAATTTTGGTCAACTTGAAGCCTCCATATCTCCGTAAGTATTGATCGCAAAAATTTTTTGTTTAGCCATTTATATTTAGAAAAAAAACTATCATTTCATAAGATAAAATAATTTTGTTTTTTTCCGAATATTTTTCGACCCTGGGAACAGGTTTCCGAGAAGGCCTGTCGACCCCCAAAGGATTAATTATCCTACATATCGTGTCATCGGCGAATTTGCTCATATCACTAGTAATTCCCTCATCAAGGTCATTGTCGCGTGGGTCTTGGGAGAGATATATAGGAGGTCAAAGATACTCCTTGTTGGATGGTTACGGTATATTTACAGTAAGTGAAGGAGAGTCCAGCACACCGTCTGTCTCGCCTGTAGGTCTAACGTTAGCGAGGGAGAGTGCCTCTCTGAGAGGCTGTGCACATGCGCTGAGCCTCTGACGTCAGCGGGTACCGTGACGTCACACGCAAAGGGACCAGCTGTATAAAAGGAAAGATACACTACACAAGTGTATATATGATACTGACACGACATCATTGATTTACAGTGGTCCCTCGGTTTTCGCCGAAAATTCGTTCCAGAATGCTGCTCAAGTGCCATTACCGAACGAATTTACTTCCTTAAGAAATAATGTCACGTAGGTTAGTCTATTTCAGACCCCCAAAAATACACTTGCAACAGCACTTATTAATATTAAACCACGTCTCTGTTATGGCAAAAACATCAATGTTACCCACATCTTATTTCTCGCACTTTGAGTATTAGTATAATATATGTTTAGAAAGCCTCCCTTCTCTTTTCTCTTCCTGCTGATTTCTGTTCCTTCACTATATGTACCTGTTACTGTCCTTGTCACCTAGTGCCACTGGGTTTCCAATATTCACCAATAACTCTACCTCATTCTGCCTATAACTGGTTTCCCTAAAACTCACACGATTGCTACACTGAGAATTCATTGATTTTCCACAAAAAACCATACCACTATTTCTAGTTTAAAGACCTAACAGCTCTCTCCACTGCATTGGCCAGTGCTCCCTCCACTGCATTGGCCAGTGCTCCCACCCCAAACCTAGATAAGTAAACCCCATCCCAGGCATATATGTCATTTCTGCCATAGAAGAGGTCCCAGCTGAATTTTCCTTAGTGTTTGTCCAGTCAGCAATTGACACCAATTGCCCTGGACAACCAATCATTTCCAACTCCTCTCCTGGGTAAAATGCCACATATCACAGGGTTCCCATCCTTCTTCCTAATAATATCTATTGCTGCCTTATACCTTCTAACTAAATCCTCACTTCTATGCTTGCCTACATCATTCCATCCAGCACTGAGGCAGATAATAGGACTGGTCCCATTACCATACATGATGTTGTCAAGCCGGTTAACAATGTCCTCCATCCCAGCCCCAGGAAAGCAAACTCCTCTGTCTCCTACTCCTATCCTTCAAGCAGAAGGCCCTATCCATGTACCTAAACTGGCTGTCCCCAACAACCACAATATTCTTGCCTTCCTTGTTGTTCTTCATTGTGACGTTTCCAGTAGTCGACTCACATTCGTCTGGTAGCACAGAAAAGGAGTTCAAAGTTTCCACAGCAGTCTCTTTCTTCTTCTTTGTTTCTACTTCTCCATTCGTCTTCTTGATCTTCAGCTTCATTCCATGCTGTCCGGCCATTGCCCAGGTTCCCTTCTGTCGTACGGGTTCTTGGAGATAAGGTTGGTCAAAAGGAAACTCTATCGTAGGGTGGTAACGATATAATGAGTAAGTGAAGAAGGGTGCCCAGCCACCTGCTATGCCTACGGTCGTCCAAGAAGTGAGAGGGGACGCCCACGGGTAGCGTCCCACATCAGAGGGAACGTGACGTCACAGGTTCAAAGGGATCCACAATATGTACTATACGTACACAAGTACGTATAGTACATATAGTGCATATACTACACAAGTATAGCACATATGGTATATATGACACTTCTTGACCTAAACATCTTAATTAATTGATGGTCTACGTACGTCTCCGCCACTCAATTGAGTACATATTTAAGAAATTTAAATGCTTTATTGGCTCTATGAGGGCTGTAAACGATCTCTGTATCTGTTTCAGCTCTAAAGTGTCTCCATTGGTATTGGCATTATTTCCTTTGTTTTGAAAGTTCTCATTATCCACCCCATTATCTTCCAGGCTGTCATAATGTTGGTCTTATTGTGTTCTTTGAAAGCAAGGTCAGCTGACATAATTACTCCCAGGTCTTTCACATGTTCCTTTTGTTCTGTTTACTGATCTTTTTTTGGGTTTTGTGTACAGTGTCCCTTTTGAGTTGTTCATTCTATCCATAACTAAACAGCTGTAACTTATCATCAATAAACGTCACGTTATTCTCCATTGCCCACTGGAAAACCATGCTTATACAGTGGTACCTCTACTTACGAGCTTAATTCGTTCCAGACGGCTATTCAAGTGCCGATACTGAAGGAATTTGTTCCCATAAGAAATAATGAAAAATAGTTTAATCCATTTCAGACCCCCAAAAATACACTTACAAAAGCACCTACAAAAATACACATACAGTGGACCCCCGCCTAACGAGCACCCCGGAAATCGTACAATTATGCAAGTACAGTGTTCCCTCGGTTTTCGCCGAAAATTCGTTCCAGAATGCTGCTCAAGTGCCATTACTGAACGAATTTACTTCCTTAAGAAATAATGTCACGTAGGTTAGTCTATTTCAGACCCCCAAAAATACACTTGCAACAGCACTTACGAAAATACACTTACATAGATGTTCGAGTTTGGAGATGCACGAAAACCGAGGGACCACTGTATAATATTGTAAGTGCTTGTGGAAGTATATTTTTGGGGGTCTGAAATAGACTAACCTACGTGACTTTATTTCTTAAGGAAGTAAATTCGTTCGGTAATGGCACTTGAGCAGGCTTCTGGAATGAATTTTGCTCGTTAGGCGGGGGTCCACTGTACATAATTGTTCGAGTTGGGAGCTGCTCATAAGTAGAGGTACCATTGTATCTTCCTGCAATTTTTCACTGTCTTTTACAAGGAAAATGGAAGCAGCAGGTAAAAGAGAGTTGAAGGTTTATAAGCTAAAGAAGAAGGCAGTCAGAGTAAGATATAAACAACTGTTGGAGGATAATTGGGCAATGCAGTTGAAGAAGTATGGGGTAGGTTTAATTAAGAATGTAGTGTTAGAGTGTTCAGCAGAATTTTGTGGTTACAGGAAAGTGGGTGTGGGAGGGAAGAAGAGTGACTGGTCGAATGATGTAAATGAGTAGAAAGAGAGAAAAAGTTAGCATATGAGAGGTTTTCACAAAGTAGAAGTGATGCAAGGGGGAAGGAGTATATGGAGAGGAAAAGAGAGGTTAAAAGAGTGGTGAAGCAATGTAAAAAGAGAGCAAATGAGAGAGTGGGTGAGATGTTATCAACAAATTTTGTTGAAAAAAGTTTTGGAGTGAGATTAATATGTTAAGAAAGCCTGGGGAACAAATAGATTTGATTGTTAAAAATAGAAGAGGAGAATTAGAGGTATCGGAAAGATGGAGGGAATATTTTGAGGAATTGTTAAATGTTGATGAAGATAGGGAAGCTGTGATTTCATGTATAGGGGAAGGAGGAATAGCATCTTGTGGGAGTGAGGAGGAGCAAGTTGTAAGTGTGGGGGAAGTTCGTGAGGCAGTGGGTAGAATGAAAAGGGGTAAAGCAGCTGGGATTGATGGGATAAAGATAAAATTGTTAAAAGCAGGTGGGGATATTATTTTGGAGTGGTTGGTGCTTTTATTTAATAAATATATGAAAGTAGGTAAGGTACCTAGGAATTGGCAGAGAGCATGCATACTTCCTTTGTATAAAGGCAAAGGGGGCAAAAGAGAATGCAAAAATTATACACCTGGTAAAGTGTATAGGAGAGTTATTACTGAAAGAATTAAGAGTAAGACAGAGTAGAATAGCAGATAAACAAGGAGACTTTAGGAAGGGTAGGGGGTGTGTGGACCAAGTGTTTACAGTGAAACATATAGGTGAACAGTATCTAGATAAGGGTAAAGAGGTTTTTGTGGCATTTATGGATTTGGAAAAGGCATATCACAGGATGGATAGGGAGGCAATATGGCAGATGTTCCAAATGTATGGAATAGTAGGTAGGTTATTGAAAGCAGTGAAAGGTTTTTACGAGGATAGTGAGGCTCAGGTTAGAGTATGTTGGAGAGAGAGAGATTATTTCCCAGTAAAAGTAGGCCTTAGACAAGGATATGTGATGTCACCATGGTTGTTCAATATATTTATAGATGGGGTTGTAAGAGAAGTGAATGCTCAGGTGTTGGCAAGAGGTTTGGGGTTAAAACATAAAGAATCTAACACAAAGTGGGAGTTGTCACAGTTGCTCTTTGCTGATGACACTGTGCTTTTGGGAGATTCTGAAGAGAAGTTGCAGAGGTTGGTGGATGAGTTTGGTAGGGTATGTAAAATAAGAAAATTGAAAGTGAATAAAAGAAAGAGTAAGGTGATGAGGATAACAAAAAATTAGGTAATGAAAGATTGGATATCAGGTTGGAGGGAGAGAGTATGGAGGTGGTGAATGTATTCAGATATTTATTAGTGGACATGTCAGCAGATGGGTCTATGAAAGAATTCGTAGTTTGGAAATTAGGAGGAGGTGCAGGATTACCAAAACTATTATCCATTGGACTGAGGGTGGAGGGGAAAAGGGGCAAAAAGAGAGTGAAGTCGAGTGGAGGATTAGGAGGGAGAGGAGTAGGAAAGGAGGGGTGGGTTTTGTGTGCGAATGGCTTGGACTTCCAGCAAGCATGCGTGAGCGTGTTAGATAGGAGTGAATGGAGACAAATGGTTTTTAGGACTTGACGTGCTGTTGGAGTGTGAGCAGGGTAATGTTTATGAAGGGATTCAGGGAAACTGGCAGGCCGGACTTGAGTCCTGGAGATGGGAAGTACAGTACCTGTACTCTGAAGGAGGGGTGTTGATGTGAGCCTCTGGCAAGACAGTGATGGAGTGAATGATGGTGAAAGTTTATCTTTTTGTGTCACTCTATCTTGGTGGGAAACGGCTGATGTGTTAATAAAAATATAAATAATTTTACGTACTTTCATGCTTATTTTAGTGTCATCAACAAAAGATGATACAAAACTGTGATGGGTGTTTTTGTCTGTCTGCTATGAGGATAAGGAACAGCACAGGTGCCAGGAGAGTGCCTTGGGGTACTGAGCTTATTACAGCCTCTCCTCACTTAACGACTGAGTTCCGTTCCTAAGACCATGTCTGTAAACGAATGCGTCGCTAAGTGAGGAGCATACTGTAATGGTAGTGGGTTTGTGTCAACCATCTTTGATACTGTTTTAATGTCACCTTTGCACCATTTATAACATTTTTAGTATACACGTGTATGTATTTTTAAATGTTTATATAGTAGTGTACTGTTTATTGTAATAAGCAGAATAGAGGAAATTAGCTCTAATATACATTATTTAGGTTTGTATACTGGTCAGAGCCCATCGTAAGTCCGGGTCATCAGTAAACGAGTACATCGCTAAGCGAGGAGAGACCATACAGTAGGGCCCCACTTATATGGCAGGTTAGGTTCCAGGCTACCGCCAGAAAGCGGACATCGCCGGAAAGCAGAACGCCATTTTTTCCACTTATAAATGCATATAACTGCCAGATAACAAGTTTACACTAACATATATTAAGTTAGCAAAAGAGCTAGGCATTAAAAACAATAAAAAGTAAAATACACATACAGTACACTTATTACTTACCTTAAAATATTTGCAGTCTTAATGTAGGGTGAGAGGTGAATAGTATTTATTGTAAGAAGTCAGGTGTGGGAGGTATGGTAGACAGCCAGGCCACCCCACCCACACATAATATTCTACGACATTTAAAGCGCCCCAGAGCGATAAAATGCATATACAGTGGACCCTCGGTTTTCGCCGAAAATTCTTTATAGAATGCTGTTTGAGTGCCGTTACCGAACGAATTTGTCCCCATAAGGACAAATGTAAATTAGATTAGTCATTTCAGACCCCCCAAAAATACACTTACAAAAGCACTTTCGAAAATACACTTACATAATTGTTCGAGTTTTTAGGTGAAAGAAAACCGAGGGTCCACTGTACAGTACATTCATTAATTACCTTAAAATATTTGTAGTCTTAATGTAGGGTGAGAGGTGAGTAAACGAGGTCAAACGAATAAATGAGAGAGAGAGAACTAGTAAATGAGAAAGGAGAGAGATGCGGAGT
The DNA here is from genome assembly GCA_009830355.1 of Cherax destructor. NCBI lineage: Eukaryota > Metazoa > Arthropoda > Malacostraca > Decapoda > Parastacidae > Cherax > Cherax destructor. The sequence continues at coordinate 215,984 of WNWK01000150.1, forward strand.
TATGTAAGCAAGCAGATGAATACATCTGGTTTTGGTTCATACACATAACAACTCATATTTATGCTAATTTATTCTACTGTGGGGTGTATTTATCATGTTTATATGTTATGTAGAGTGTTTATTATATACAGCCTCTCCTCACTTAGCGACATACTCGTTTACCAACGCCTCGGACTTACGACGGGCTCTCTGACAAGTATTCATACCTAAATAATATGTATTAGAGCTGATTTCCTCTACTCTGTTTATTTCAATATAGTACAGTACATTACTGTATAAACATTTAAAAATATACCAGAAATGTTATAAATGATGCAAAGGTGACATTAAAACAATATCAAAGATGGATGACACAAACTCACTACCATTATACAGTGGACCCCCGAGTATTGGCCGTAATCCGTTCCAGGAGCTAGGCCTCAACTCGAACTGGCCGAAAGTCAAACTAATATTTCCCATAAGAAATAATGTATGTAAATACAATTAATCCGTTTCCACCCAAAAATATTCACCAAAAATTTAAAGAATAAATACTATAGTTTTACATACAGAAAACAATGAGAAATAAATATAAAGCATTAATTTTATTGGATAAATGAACATTTGAATCAGTTTTACCTTTATTGAAGATTCTTGTTGGCATTTGAGAGAGGCAGGAGAGTTTGTTTGGAGGCAGGACAAGATAGCCCTTCAATACGACACTAATATAAACTCTACGGCTTATTTATCTATCACAATTAATCTAATATGACATAATAAACAATATTAATAACATAGAAACATGATATATACTCTAGAATGAATAAAATATGTCATTATGAATGAGGGACCCAGCGGTAGTGTTATTGTTGTTGGGTTTATAAGGGCCACTGACCATAAGCCGTACATACTATATTGCTGATGGTGGAGGCAGCATGCCACCACCGCTAATTCACACTGAAACAATGTACATAATTTATAAATAAGAAATATTTACACTTAAATTTATAAATAAGAAATATTTACACTTTAATTTATAAATAAGAAATATTTACACTTTATAAATAAGAAATATTTACACTTGGAGGAGATGGTGGCAGAGGGTGGCGCTGGTCTCAGTGCCCCTACATTCCTCAAACAACAATGGAGGAGTTAAGTTTCATGTCATTTTTCTATCGCTTAATCGCTTAACTTACTTGCTACACTGTTAATGCTACACTTTATTGCTGGCTGGTGCTATAGCCTTTATCAACTCATGCTGCTTTAGTATTGTACATATCGTAGAATCAGTGAATCACTGAAGAAGACACATTCTCCCCTCTCTTCCTCCTCCACTTTGGTACTTTGCTACAATTTCTTTCTTCAATTCTATCATGTTAGTCACTTTCTTTACCAAAGGGCTGCCACTATGAAGTTTCTTTGGGCCCACGGTGGCTTATTTCACAGTCACAATCAATAAACAAGCACTAAACACAATGAATTTATTGTGATAAACAAAGCTAGACTGGCTCACGATGCCTGCACGGGGGCACACTCAAGCGTGAGCAGGCGGACAGGTCTGGTACCCGGGCCTGAAACACAGGGAACGGCCGATAGTCGGGCCGAAAATAGCGACCGAAACACGAGTCGGCCGATACTCAGGGGTCCACTGTAGTATGCTCCTCACTTAGCGACGAATTTGCTTAACGACGTGGTCTTAGGAACGGAACTCCGTTGTTAAGTGAGGAGAGGCGTACTTTTGAAAAAAATATCATTGATGGATTAATGAAAATGTTTATATTAACGTAATATAGTACAACATTTAATGCACCTCAGAGTGATTATTATTGCATATTCTTATTATCAATATTAATATGGCATCCTCAAGACTAATAAGACACTCTTAGTGATTTTAATGTGTATCTGCATGCCAGCACAGTGTGTAAGTTTATTTAGGTACAGATACACATACATGTAAGTATAATTATCAGAGTACAGCCTCTCCTCAACGACAGAGTTCCGTTCAGAAGACCTCGCCAGTAAACGAATTCGTCGCTAAGTGAGGAACATACTATAATGGTAGTGGGTTTGTGTCAACCATCTTTGATATTGTTTTAATGTCACCTTTGCACCATTTATAACATTTCTGGTATATTTTAAATGTTTATACAGTAGTGTACTGTACAGTGGAACCTCGGTTTTCGTATACCCTATTTTGTATGTAAAACTATAATTATTCTCTATTAAATGTATTTTTTGTTAATATTTCCCATAAGAAATAATGCAAATCCAATTAATCCATTCCAGACACCCAAAAATATTAACAAAAAATACATTTTATAGAGAATAACTATAGTTTTACATACAAACTAGGGCATACGAAAACCGAGGTTCCACTTTATATTGTAATAAACAGAATAGAAAAATCAGCTCTAATATACGTACATTATTTTGGTATGCATATTGGTCAGAGAGCCCGTCGTAAGTCTGAGTCATCAGTAAACGACTACATCTCTTAGTGAGGAGAGGCTGTACAGTACGTATATATAAAACATGAAATAATTTTAAAACACTTGAAATTTTGGAAAGTTTCCAGACATAATGGAGAGATGCAGTGCTCACGGAGCTCACAGAAAATGTAAACAAACCAGATGGGGCGCAGTGACCGTATTAGAAAGTCAGGTGGGGGGAGCCATATAGTGGAATGCCATAAAGCTGGGCCCTACTGTAATCTATGATATACTGTAGCACTCCCTCCTTGCCAAATGAAGCAAGCTGATAAAAGAAAATCACAAACCGGAGCAATCACAAAGAACTCTGTAAATGAATATTCTTTATTTTTTAATCAAAATAATGAGAGAAGGCTGAGGCCAGCTGAAAAGCAGAATCAAAGGTAGGTACAGCAGGTTCAGATAAGCGAACACAATCAAGCAAGTCATTCAGATGGGTGAACAGGAGCCCCTGTTTTTTCCATGACAAGATTAAATTTTTCCCATGTAGTATTCCACCTTAAGAGCCAATACCTTGTTCATGGCTTCTCTATGAACTTCTACATAATCAGACCATGATACAGGAGTATGCAATCGACACTGCATTCTAAAACCTATGTAGCTTGGGCAATAAAGGAATAATACCAAGGAGCAAAGTTATGAATAAGATCCTATTAGTTATAATAGGACAGAACTTGGTAGTCACAACCACGAACACCTCATCATTGGGCAATAAAGGAATAATACCAAGGAGCAAAGTTATGAATAAGATCCTATTAGTTATAATAGGACAGAACTTGGTAGTCACAACCACGAACACCTCATCATGAATCTTTGTTAACTGTTCAACAGTGCAGATGCATCCACCTTGCCCAGATCATGGTTTCCATAATTATGAAAAGACCATATGTTCTCACAGGATGGAGACAAAATATCAAGACTTATAGTAAGGCAGTCCAATATCTGGCCACCAATGTGGGTGGGTGATAGCATGTTCTCAAAATTATTCAAATCTATTAGCTTCAGGAACTCACATGAATAGGGCTTCTGTTGTGGACAAGCAATCCAATAAAGTTTACACAAGATGATGACCATTCTTCTTTGCAAAGGATTCAATAAAAAAAAACCAAAGGCATCAAGAAACGAGGAATCTGTGGCATCAGTGCCAGCAATCAATCTCACAATGTGCTGATGACAGTTTGCTGTTACTTCCATTACCCCAAATGACAGAAATGAAGAGTGATGTAACTAAATGCAGTTTCTAAACTACAGTAGGACCCCCTTATCTACAGGGGATACGTTCAAGGACCTGCTGTGGATACTGAAACCGCGGATAGTAGTGAACCCCATATACGAGTCCTATATATACCTATTATAAAGTTTAATTGATAAATTATGCACAATAAGTAGAGAATTGTCACCTTTTCACTAATGGGAAGCACTTCACAGCTTCTCTTAGGCTTTGAAGAAATTCCACCATCATTGTAACTCCGTAAACCACCACCTTTGGCACCCCTACTTATTGCATTTCCACCTTCATCTCTGCTGTCCTCACTCACATTACTCCAGTCACTATCAGTTTCCAGGATATAGAGCCTTCTTTGTCTCTTATGTTGTGTAACAAGACCTGAAGTGGATGGCTATTGAACTGTCACTTGGTCTTACTACTGTTGTTGTTCCCTTCAAAATCCAGAAAAAAAGATCATCCATTATTTCTCTTCTCAATGTTAGTGGTGTCTTTATCCCACAATATTTACTGTATTTTACAGCAAGAAAGGTAGGCATGTACTGTTTACTAGATGATATTGCCTATAATGACCGCTTGGACCAATGTGTTCTGGATTTTTTTCCAAGGAAGGACAAGGTATCTAGAGACCTGAACAACACTGCCAAGGCCTAATATGGTGATATGCAGCAGATTTGAGGCCTAGAAAAATTGTGTGTACTAGTACAGTACATTGAACGCATCCTCCTCACTTGTACATTGAACGCATCCTTGCCACCTGCATACTGGTACACCAAAAACACCCTCGTCACCTATGTACTAGTACACTGAATACACCCTCATCATCTGTGTACTAGTACACTGAACACACCTCCATCACCTGTGTACTAGTACACTGAACACACCCCCATCACCTGTGTACTAGTACACTGAACACACACTCATCACCTGTGTACTAGTACACTGAACACACTCATCACCTGTGTACTAGTACACTGAACACACACTCATCACCTGTGTACTAGTACACTGAACACACACTCATCACCTGTGTACTAGTACACTGAACACACCCTTGTCACCTGTGTACTAGTACACTGAACACACCCTTGTCACCTGTGTACTAGTACACTGAACACACTCATCACCTGTGTACTAGTACACTGAACACACACTCATCACCTGTGTACTAGTACACTGAACACACCCTTGTCACCTGTGTACTAGTACACTGAACACACCCTTGTCACCTGTGTACTAGTACACTGAACACACTCATCACCTGTGTACTAGTACACTGAACACACACTCATCACCTGTGTACTAGTACACTGAACACACCCTTGTCACCTGTGTACTAGTACACTGAACACACCCTTGTCACCTGTGTACTAGTACACTGAACACACCCTTGTCACCTGTGTACTAGTACACTGAACACACCCTTGTCACCTGTGTACTAGACACTGAACACACCTTGTCACCTGTGTACTAGTACACTGAACACACCCTTGTCACCTGTGTACTAGTACACTGAACACACCCTTGTCACCTGTGTACTGGTACACTGAACACACCCTTGTCACCTGTGTACTGGTACACTGAACACACCCTTGTCACCTGTGTACTGGTACACTGAACACACCCTTGTCACCTGTGTACTGGTACACTGAACACACCCTTGTCACCTGTGTACTGTTACACAGAACGTAGCTTAATGGTTAAACTACCTCTGCATTATACAACCCATACAGGTTTGTGGCTTTTTTAATATAATGATAGTAATGTAGGTAATAATTTTGTGTGTATATAGGAGGGGGTTGTTGAGATGGTTTGGTCATTTAGAGAGGATGGAGCAAAATAGGATGACTTGGAGGGTGTATAAATCTGTAGTGGAGGGGAGGAAAGGTAAGGGTTATCCTAGGAAAGGATGGAAGGAGGGAATAAAAGAGGTTTTGTATGCAAAGGGCTTGGACATACAGCAGGCATGTGTGTGTTAGATAGGAATGAATGGAGACAAATGGTTTTTGGGACTTGACGAGCTGTTGGAGTGTGAGCAGGGTAGTATTTTGTGAAGGTATTCAGAAAAACTGGTTAGCCGGACTTGTGTCCTGGAAGTGGAAAGTGCAATGCCTGCACTTTAAAGGAGGGGTTTTTGGTATTTGCTGTTTGGAGTGACATCTGAACTGTCGTGTCTGAGCGCCTCTGCAAATACAGTGATTATGTGTGAATGATGGTAAAAGTGTTAAATGCTGGTGACAGTGTTCTCTTTTTTGGGTCACCCTGCCTCAGTGGGAGACAGCTGATGTGTTAAAAAAATAAATAATCTAATACACACTGTAGAAATAGCTGGGCCCAGAGCTTTAACAAGGCGATCTACTCTGTGCTAGCATGAAGCTGTAAAATAAATTTAAAATTCTACAGTAGAACCTCGATGAACTTTTGGGACTTATTATTTTGATGGCTGGAATATGAATTAACATTATATCTAGGCATTTAAATATCAGCACTTGTAACAGTGGTTGCCAGCTCTCTTTAAAACACACTGTGGAGCAAGTCTGGAATGTAAAACTGTCAAATCTAACCTGTGAGCTGAAAGCTGTGCTTCCCTCAGCCCAATGAGCAGTGTATTGTTAACGCATACTGCATGTCTGTGTGTTATCTCTCTTTTTCATGCTCAGTAAAAAAAGTTTTTTGGGAGATGAGCACAAAAAAGGGACACTGCCTTTATAATGCAGAACTATAATATAGTATGGTATAAAGACTGGCTGAGAAATTAAAGTGAGATAGAAACTGAAAATAGTGATATATATTCTGTATAATGATTATTACATGGTAATAATGTATGGAAATCAGTGGAACAGTTGTTGTCAGAACAAAATAATGTAAAACTTCCATGAGAAAACATCTTTCTTAATAAATTTTTGCCCTCGTTTACCATTTTTGCTTTCAGTGTGGATTAAGTACACTAGAGGGTGAGTGAGTGATTGCAGGTGTGTGAGAGTATACATACATGGTAGTTTTCACAATGAGTGAAATATTGTATTAAAGAAAAGCATGTGTGCTTGATTTTGGCCACAAAATAAGTTAGGTTAGATACCACTTGCATTCAGTCACGGTAATAAAATTTCATTGTGTATGATGAAGATTTACCAAACAGTTTTGCTACAAATTCAGTCAGTTGTACTTGCTACTTATTTCTTCATAAAGTGAGCTTAGGGTAATGTTTTCCATTTAACTAAATTGAGCTGCTTATGATTAAATGATATATTTTTTAAATCCTAAATTCCTCTTTTGTATGTTATACTTTATAAAATTTCTTGCATGAACCTCCAATTTCCTAAGGAATAATATTACACAGGTATATAAAAGCATGCTATGGTAATGAAAGGTTTCATTTGTTATATATGTACTTTATTTTCATTCTTGCATGTATGGTTTAATTAACCATTTTCTATCAGTTTGCTTTTAAGATTTGTATTCTTTGTGCAAGCTTTTACACACCAATACATTGGCTCTGTAAATGAACAACTGTTGAAGGTTGGTGGTAGTAAACTCTTAATATATAATGCACTTGTAAAGTAGTGGACAAAATCCTCTTGTTAAATTGTACTTTTAACAACTTTTTTTTCAATGATTATTGTAGTATAATTGTAAATTGTGTGTACAATACTATATTAGGTATACAGTAGAATACGTATTTGCTTTTTTGTTATTTTTAAACATTATTCTGATTTAACATACACAGAGACTTCTCCTTCTTCCCTCTTCCCTGGTTGATATGTTAAGTTGAAGGTGTATCTTGCTGTATTATTCTTGCTGGTCACTTCAGTTTATTATATTACAGCACAATCACACAATATTATTATATAAATAGTTTCATTGTTTACTTATTCAGCATAGTATTGAAAAACTCTTATTGTTACAGTAATGTTGTATTTTTCAGGCTTTTTATGACCTGACCCGTCTGATCTCTGCCAGCAAGCAACAGGCAGACAGTCCAGCTGAGGCTGAGAACAAGCCCACCAAGTGTTGCTGCATCTCATAGTGACTCCATCACTAAATCTTCATTGCCATACATCAAGTTTGTCAGTACCACCTATCCAAGATATCAGCCTGAAACACACTTAAACTGTCTATTATTAATATTTTGAAGACCAGTTCTTAAACTTTTTTTTTTTGTGTGTGTGTGTGTATTGTACCAGGAACAGGTAGCAGGAATTACTTAATACAGGTGCAATGTTGTACTCATTGTTAGACTTGCTAACAATCCGAGTATACAGTTACTGCCACATTTTTACTATATAAATTTAAAGAAAAAATGTACTGTATTAATTTATATGGAAAAGGATTGACATTGTACACCTATTGTGATGGACACTTTTATGTTTCCTTTTCTACATTTTCTAGCCCATTTTGCTTAGGTTGGTAAAGAATTATATCATTGATGATTCATCTGTCTCTAGAGGAATTTGCCCATTGACTGCATGTATTTACATTTGTTCAACAAATGGATAACCAGACATTAGTTTGAACATCATTGTCTGATAATATTCTTTTCCATTTAATATACTCATAGTGCTAAGTGTGCCTCATGTATTGTACAAGTTTGACCTACACTATATATTTTACTATTTATCAGTTTACTGCTGACAGTGGGTGTAAGATATGAGCTGATGAAATCTGCAAGATATGGGTCAGTAGATATAATTATTCTATCAAAGACAGCTCGAAAGATTTTCATAAGTTAATAAGCATGTCCGTGCCCTCCCATTCAACTTGAAGAGCTTAATAATATACAGTACTACAGATTGTGATTCAGGTATTTTGAAATTTGTCTGGTTTACTAAGCCATGCACAGTTGTCCCAAAGAATTTTCAAGCATACATTTCTGGCTCCTAAGGAAAGTTACTCTTGAGTGGGATTGGATTTGTTTTGCATTCCAAAGACCATTTCCATTCCTTCTGCTTAAGACTTAAATCATTCATTACTACTTTACACATGAGAAGCAACAGTTCTTTGTAGGTTTTGTGTCTTAGCTATGACCAGCATATAAGTGTGTCATGTATCATACCTGTACTCTCTCACTCAATGTCTTCACAAACTCTACTGGAACACCAAGGTCTCATGCCTGGTTAATCATAACATCAATTTTTTGAGACATTAGATACTTATTCACTTATTTATATTTTCTGTTTTTGAACATTATAAAAATTTTCATAAATATTAGTGTTATGATTAATTTAAGCTAGTTATTAACCAGGTCTTCAAAGTTGAGGGGTTGTATAATTTCATTCTTACCTGTAAGAAGTGGAATGTAATATGATACAAAGAATTACACCACATTTCCTGTGCCTTTCATTTTTTCTTTAAAAACAGTTCTAAGTAAAATTTGCCAATGCTGTCAGATTATGGGATAGTTAGATAATATTTTAATCAAATTTACCTGTTACCAATTATTTTCCTATTTTACTTTATATCAGAATATAGAATTTCATTCTTAAAACTTTATGAAAAAAAGTTAAATAGTATGATTGTTTCAGATTTAGTAGACATCAAGTCTTGTAATATTGAAATATATTACCATTTGCTTTAAAAATCAAGTTTGCATTATCATGCTACTTTTTCCTAGAAAATAATGTGGGTACTCAGATAATTCTGTTTCCATTGTGTATCTTTGGGTGAATTAACAAGTATATTTCAGATTGCTGTAACCTTCCATGATACATTTATTTTTAGGTTGAGTGGCATGGCACCACTACTTTCATATAACTTCTGGTAGTAAGCCTTCACGTGATGTGCAGATGTTTGTTGCAACTGTGAATCGTCCCTTATAAAATATAAAAACCAAAAGTTGCAAATTACTTTTCAGTTATACAACTCACTTTCTATGATCTGTGGAAAATAACAAATTCCATATGCCTTACTTAACCCTTTCAAGGTCCATGCCATAGTACTATGCCTTTGAGTTCAGGGTCTGTGCTGTTGAGCTACCTGATGAGCTCAGCTCACTCAGATAAGCTGTGAGCAGTAAATTTTGGCCTAGATATGAGAGTGAGAGTCTATGCAGTGAGTGTGCACTATATAAAAAAAAATCCTGCCCACACAGTATATAATGGGAAAACAAAACTAACTATGTGTATAGCTTAAAATGGTGAATTTGTAATTGCATTTTCGGATGGTTTTATTACAGAAAGAGAGATGATTTTGATTGGTTTCAGGACTGGGAGTAGCTTGAAATTGAGCTCAAAGTAACAGAAATATTCGATTTTTGCCAATATTCCAAAGGACGCAAATCACGTCACTCATCCAATATATGTCCAGCTGGTCAGTGTAATATGCATTCATGAATGTGCTGACATTATTTATACAATTATTACAATAATGCAGTAGTCTGCATAACAGTAAATGTTCTATTTTTTGTGGATTTTTTTTTCAACAAGTCGACCATCTCCCACCGAGGCAGGGTGATCCAAAAAGAAAGAAAGAATCCCCAAAAAGAAAATACTTTCATCATCATTCAACACTTTCACCTCACTCATACATAATCACTGTCTTTGAAGAGGCGCTCAGATACGACAGCTGAGAATAAGTCCCTCCCAACTGTCACTATCCCAGACCCCTCCTTTAAAGTGCAGGCATTGTACTTCCCATTTCCAGGACTCAAGTCCAACTAAATCAATTAACTGGTTTTCTTGAATCCCTTCACAAAATATTACCCTGCTCACACTCCAACAGCTCGTCAGGTTCCAAAAACCATTCGTCTCCATTCACTCCTATCTAACACGCTCACACATGCTTGCTGGAAGTCCAAGCCCCTCGCCCACAAAACCTCCTTTACCCCCTCCCTCCAACCTTTTCTAGGACGACCCCTACCCCGCCTTCCTTCCCCTACAGATTTATACGCTCTCCAAGTCATTCTACTTTGATCCATTCTCTCTAAATGACCAAACCACCTCAACAACCCCTCTTCAGCCCTCTGACAAATACTTTTAGTAACTCCACACCTCCTAATTTCCACATTCTGAATTTTATGAATAATATTTACACCACACATTGCCTTTAAGACAGGACATCTCCACTGCCTCCAGCCTCCTCCTCGCTGCAGCATTTGCAACCCATGCTTCACACCCATATAAGAGTGTTGGTACCACTATACTTTCGTACATTCCCTTCTTTGCCTCCATGGATAACGTTTTTTGTCTCCACAGATACCTCAATGCACCACTCACCTTTTTTCCTTCATCAATTCTATGGTTAACCTCATCCTTCATAAACCCATCCGCTGACACGTCAACTCCCAAATATCTGAAAACATTTACTTCTACCATAATCCCTCTCTCCAATGTGATATCCAATTTTTCTTTATTTAAATCGTTTGATACCCTCATCACCTTACTCTTATCTATGTTCACTTTCAACGTTCTACCTTTACACACCCATCTCCCAAACTCGTCCACTAACCTTTGCAACTTTTCTTTAGAATCTCCCATAAGCACAGTATCATCAGCAAAAAGTAACTGTGTCAACTCCCATTTTGCATTTAATTCCCCATAATTTAATCCCACCCCTCTCCCCAACACCCTAGCATTTACTTCTTTTACAACCCCATCTATAAATATATTAAACAACCATGGTGACATTACACATCCCTGTCTAAGACCTACTTTTACTGGGAAGTAATCTCCCTCTCTCCTACACACCCTAACTTGAGCATCACTATCCTCACTATCTACATTATTTATTCTGGACTCTTATTTTTAAATTGGCATTTTTTAAATTTTGTGTGAAATTGGCCAAATTACTGATTTCTCAGCACTTTATTGTGTAGTTAAAATAGTTAAATGGGCAGTTTCTTGTGTTCAATCGATAGACTGGAAGGCGTACTAGTGAAATAGCTAAGAGTTTGGTTGACTGAAACAATGGCATTGGCCTAAAATAGGACTCAAAGAGGGCGAAATCACCGGTGCGTAAATATCACCAAGACTGCTAACTTTGCGAAAACAAAACTCCATAATTTTTCCATCAAATTTCTTACTTTTGGTGTCATTACCTTCGGAAAAAGATTCTCAACCATTTCATAAGTTTTTTTTTTTTTGGGGGGGAAGGGGTGAAAATTTTTGGACCTTGAAAACAAGTTTCAGATCAGGGGTCTGGATCCTGAAAGGTTTAATAATGATTATCAATATTTATTATAACAGTTATAGATTAGGAAGACTTCCTCTTTCATTATTGTGGCTACAGGTTTTTTTTTTTTTTTTATATATATATATTTCGATATAGTATGTACAGTGGACCCTCGGTTTTCATTCACCTCCAAACTCGAACAATTATGTAAGTGTATTTTCGTAAGTGTATTTTTGGGAGTTTGTAATGACTAATCTACTTTACATTTGTTCTTATGGTAACAAATTCGTTCGGTAACGGCACTCAAATAGCATTCTGGAAAGAATTTTCAATGAAAACCGAGGGTCCACTGTATACCAATTTTGAGGACTGAAGCTAAAGTGCTTGATTAAAATGCTTTGTTACAGCACCTGAAAAGCTCTGTATTAGAAGTGGCTCAATGACTGAATAAGACTTCACTAAAGTTATACATGAACTCATAAAAATTGCTGATAATAGTTAATAAGTATTCACTTTAAACTTCTAAACATGCACTGCATGTACATAACATGATTCATGGTGCAAAGTTATTTATAATAATAATTATTATAAATACATTTTATATTATTATTATTAAATGTAATATTATTTTCTTCAACATAACATATAGCTTAAAAAAGTCAGTTCTTTACTATTCACAATAACACCGGTGACAGTAAGTCTACAAATAAATGCTACAGTTAGATTATGTAAGTTACAAGAGAGAATTTAGGTTTGATTGTAATAATAATAATAATTAAAGGTTGGTGTCACAAGTTTCTGAATAGAGAGGAAATCATATGATGGCATTTATTTAAAAAATTCAGGATTGTTTTAACCAATCCAACTTTGTAATGTAATATCAGTATATATATTGATATGTCCATTTTATTTGTAATTATGGATGCACAAATAATTTAGCTGCCATTGTACTAATGTACTTTTTTTTTTTTTTACTTTGCAGCTCATGTGGAAATTAGTTCTAGAATAATTATTTCTGTTCATTATACCTCAGATTCCAGTGTGCGAGTTGCTAGAGAAGAAATAGAGGTAGATTTTAAGAGGAAGAACTATTAATGTCATTGAAAACAACCTCTAGTCATGGATGTGAAGTCACAGGTTCTTTGCCACATTAAGTGACTAGTGTCATTAACAGTGACATATACTGTACTATTGTCATTAACAGTGACATATACTGTACTATTGTCATTAACAGTGACATATACTGTACTATTGTCATTAACAGTGACACATACTGTACTAGTGTCATTAACAGTGGCTACTGTACTAGTGCCATTAAGTGGCTACTGTACTAGTGTCATTAACAGTGGCTACTGTACTAGTGCCATTAACAGTGGCTACTGTACTAGTGTCATTAACAGTGGCTACTGTACTAGTGTCATTAACAGTGGCTACTGTACTAGTGTCATTAACAGTGGCTACTGTACTAGTGTCATTAACAGTGGCTACTGTACTAGTGTCATTAACAGTGGCTACTGTACTAGTGTCATTAACAGTGGCTACTGTACTAGTGTCATTAACAGTGGCTACTGTACTAGTGTCATTAACAGTGGCTACTGTACTAGTGTCATTAACAGTGGCTACTGTACTAGTGTCATTAACAGTGGCTACTGTACTAGTGTCATTAACAGTGGCTACTGTACTAGTGTCATTAACAGTGGCTGTTGTACTATTACCATTACAAACACCAGTATGTTGACAATGTATCATAGATCATTTCTAACATTGGAGAGCTTACTGTCAAAGTTCTGCTTTTATTTATCCATTTTAATCACAGTTTGTACATTGATTATGTAATATATGTCCAAAAGAATTCAATTTTATTTTATCCTTTCATAATACATTACAGTATATTATTTATAAAACTGTGGATAGCTTCCCACAGCTGAGAAAGGGCTCTTAATTCAAGACTTTGGAGTTTCCCTTTTCCTCAGATCAAACCTGATTGCCTTCCATTTCCCAGGCACTATTACCTCTACTAGTATTTCCCAGTGAATATAAAAACATAGGATAAATTTTGGTTTAAACATAGGATGATATATTTTGATTTAAACATAGGATGATATATTTTGGTTTTACATACAGTGATCCCTCGGTTTTCGTGCATCTCCAAACTCAAACATTTATGTAAGTGAATTTTCGTAAGTGCTGTTGCAAGTGTATTTTTGGGGGTCTGAAATAGACTAACCTACGTGACATTATTTCTTAAGGAAGTAAATTCGTTCGGTAATGGCACTTGAGCAGCATTCTGGAACGAATTTTCGGCGAAAACCGAGGGACCACTGTATAGTGGTCAGAAAAAAAAATAGGTACTGATGATACCAGGACAACCTTAAATTTGAACCATTTTCATAATACATTACAGTATATTATTTATAAAACTGTGGGATAGCTTCCCACAGCTGAGAAAGGGCTCTTAATTCAAGACTTTGGAGTTTCCCTTTTCCTCAGATTGCCTTCCATTTCCCAGGCACTGTATGACCTCTACTAGTATTTCCCAGTGAATATAAAAACATAGGATATATTTTGGTTTAAACATAGGATGATATATTTTGGTTTAAACATAGGATGATATATTTTGATTTAAACATAGAATGATATATTTTGATTTAAACATAGGATGATATATTTTGGTTTAAACACAGGATGATATATTTTGGTTTTACATATAGTGGTCAGAAAAAAAAAAATAGGTACTGATGATACCAGGACAACTTTAAATTTGAACCATTTTCATGGGTTGATGTAATTTCTGAGCCCATCTGTAGTTAAGGCATAGAGCTACACACATGATGCCCTGTTATTGCTTCTCAATTTATCAAAGACATTTTTAAATTTTGCGATAACTGTTATGCACATCACCACCACTGCCTGGGGTTATTCCACTTGTTATCCACAGTGCCAGAATTTCTATACTGGGGGGTTTAGGGGTGGCTATCTGGCTGGAAGTGGGACTGAGACTGGTTTTGAAGCAGTATTACAGCCTCTCCTCACTTAGCGACGTACTTGTTTACCGACGACTCGGACTTATGAAGGGCTCTCTGACCAGTATTTTTTTTATTAGCACACAGGCCATTTCCCACCAAGGCAGGGTGGCCTGACAAAGAAAAACTTTCATCATCATTCACTCCATCACTGTCTTGCCAGAGGCGTGCTTACACTACAGCTACAAAACTGCAACATTAACACTCCTTCAGTGCCGGCACTGTACTTCCCATCTCCAGGAATCAAGTCCAGCCTGCCGGTTTCCCTGAAACCCTTCATAAATGTTACCTTGCCTACACTCAACAGCACATCAACTCCTAAAAACCATTTGTCTCCATTCGCTCCTAACACGCTCACGCACACTTGCTGGAAGTCCAAGCCCCTCGCACACAAAACCTCCTTTACCCCCTCCCTCCAACCTTTTCTAGGCCGACCCCTACCCCGCCTTCCCTCCACTACAGATTTATACACTCTCGAAGTCATTCTATTTTGTTCCATCCTCTCTATATGTCCAAACCATCTCAATAACCCCTCCTCGGCTCTCTGGATAATAGTTTTGGTAATCCCACACCTCCTCCTAATCTCCAAACTACGGATTCTCTGCATTATATTCACACCACGCATTGCCATCAGACATGACATCTCCACTGCCTCCAGCCTTCTCCTTGTTGCAACATTCACAACTCATGTCTCGCACCCATACAAGAGTGTTGGTATAACTATACTCTCATACATTCCCCTCTTTGCTTTCATGGATAAAGTTCTGTCTCCACAAGCTCCTCAGTGCACCACTCACCTTTTTCCCCTCATTAATTCTATGATTCACCTCATCCTTCATAAACCCATCCGCTGACAAATCAACTCCCAAATACAGTGGACCCCCGAGTTTCGATCACCTCAAAACTCTAACAATTATGTAAGTGTATTATTGTAAGTGCTTTTGTAAGTGTATTTTTGGGGTCTGAAATGGACTAACCTACTTTACATTATTCCTTAAGGGAGCAAATTCGTTCAGTAATGGCACTTGAACAGCCTTCTGGAATGAATTATGACCGAAACTCGGGGGTCCACTGTATCTGAAAACATTTACTTCTTCCATACTTCCTCTCTCCAATGTGATATCCAATTTTTCTTTATCTAAATCGTTTGAGACCCTCATCACCTTACTCTTATCTATGTTCACTCTCAACTTTCTACCTTTACACACCCTCCCAAACTCGTCCACTAACCTTTGCAACTTTTCTTTAGAATCTCCCAAAAGCACAATATCATCAGCAAAAAGTAACTGTGTCAACTCCCATTTTATATTTGATTCCCCATAATTTAATACCACCCCCCTCCCCAACACCCTAGCATTAACTTCTTTTACAACTCCATTTATAAATATATTAAACAACCATGGTGACATTACACATCCCTGTCTAAGACCTGCTTTTACCGGGAAGTAATCTCCCTCTCTATTACACACCCTAACTTGAGCCTCACTATCCTCATAAAAACTCTTTACAGTATTTAGTAACTTACTACCTATTCCATACACTTGCAACACCTTTCCATCATCAAAGTGGATAAGTTTGTCTGTCCTGCCCATAGACAATGGAAATTCCCCAAAAAATGGTGTCAAACTTATGATCCACAGCTGCAAGCTGGCAGATCACTGTTTGACTATTACTTAACTGTTGCCAACCCACAATAATGTCATAATTGCTGGCACTTTGATGATCTGGTCAAACATTGATGGTTGCATGCAGAATATCCTATTTATGTAGACACCACACATAATAACTTCCAGCAATCTTCCTCTCTCCTACATACCCTAACCTGACCTCGCTATCCTCATAAAAACTCTTAACTGCTTTCAGTAACCTACCACCTATTCCATACACTTCCAGCATCTGCCACATTGCTTCCCTGTCCATTCTATTATATGCCTTTTCCAAATTAAATGCAATAAAAATGCCTTACCCTTATGTAAATACTTTTTACTTGTATGCTTCAATGTAAACACTTGGTCTACACATCTACCATTCCTATAGCTTCCTTGTTCATCTGCTATCCTGCTCTCTCTCTTACCCTTAATTCTTTCAATAATAATTCAACCATTCACCTTACCATTACACACTTACCAGGTACAGTGGACCCCTGGTTTTCGTGATTTTTTCGTTCCAGAATGCTGTTCAAGTGCCATTACCAAACGAATTTATTCCCATAAGGAATAATGTAAAGTAGACTAGTCCTTTTAGACCCCCAAAAATACACTTACAAAAGCATTTAAAAAAATACACTTACATAAAAGGGCGAGTTTGGAGCAGGACGAACACCGGGGGTCCACTGTATATTCTTACACTCTTTTTGTCCCCTTTTCTTTTATACAAAGGAACTATGCATGCTCTCTGCCAATCCTTAGGTACCTTTCCCTCTTTCATACATTTAAGCATCAACCTGCTTTTAATATTTCTGTTTTGATCCCATCTCAGCTGCTTTACCCCCCCTTCCCCTTTCATTTTACCCACAGCCTCACGCACCTTCCCTACACTCACATCTGGTTCTTCCTCACTCCTAAAAGATGTTATACCTCCCTAGCCAGTGCATGAAATCACAGCTTCCCTCTCTTGATCAACACTTAACAGTTCCTCAAAATATTCCCTCCATCTTCCCAGTAATAACTCCCCTTCACAAATAACTTGCATGCAGGAGAGAAAACTCATAACAGTTTGTCTCTCTAGGACAACTGTCAAGCCACAACTAAGTGAGAAAAAGCAGAGAAGACCAGAAGAAAGGTCAGATGGGAGGAAGAGGGGAAGTAGTGGAAAGCAGCAGCAGAATTAGTAGCAGTAATAAAGAGAGAGTAGTATTAGTGTAATAGTATTAGTGAAATAATTAGCAATAACAGTAGTAGTACATAATAAACACTATTAGCCCTACTGGCCCATGCTGAGCACATCTCAAGACTGTGATCAAAGTACAGTACAGTATCTCAATATTAACACCTGTCCCCCAATAGATGAAGGAGCACTGCAGTAGGCCAACCATGGCCTACTGCAGTACTAGGGAAGAAAGGAGAAAGTCAGAAGACAGGAAAGAAAATATAAAAGGTATGTCAAAAGGAGAGGAGGGAGGAAATAAAAGACCAGGTCAGGGAAAGGAAAATAGAGCACATTGATGTTGATGGAGGGTGAAGAAAGCACCTTCAACTTGTGGCTTGGTAGAAAGTATGAGCTGTTGGAGCAAGAGGCAGGCAAGTTCAAGATGAAGCTGGTTCTTATGATGCCTGGAAAAAAGAAAGGATTCTAAACTCATAAACTTAGGCCAGATATGAAGAAGGCAGAGTCTTTACAAAACTATAAATGAGGTGAATAATTCAAACTAATCTTCTATATCTTTTATTTAATTATTGTAATGAACTTGGGAAACTCTTGTAAAAGTGATTTTTTGAGAATCGCCCCAACAACTATTTTCTAATAGACTAAACAGTCAACTTAGCACAAGTTTTAAGTGTTGTGGTGTCTTCCAACAGCAACTATCTTAACTGAGACCTTGTAAAAAATATATACTGTTACTTACACATAGACTAAAAATGTCATAATTATGGAAAGAAATTTTGCTTAAATAAAAATTTTCTTGTCCTATTAATTTAAAAGGAATGAAAAGTCTGTACCAAGTGGAAATTCTTCAGGCAGCTTCCCACTGAAAAAAAAAAAAAAAAATTTAAATACTGTACAGTACTGTACTATGTTTAAATCAATTAGCCCTGGTATTATAGTTATAACTTACAAAGAAACTTACATTGGCATCAAATCACACATTAAATTTATCAAATGGCAACAATGCAGAATATAATGATTATTACATATATAATTAAAACTAAGTGCCGAACCACCAGGGTGCAGAATATAATGAAACTTTGTTACATTTACTAGTAAATGCAAGAAAAATCATTTATATAAACTATAAACAATACATGTAAAACAGTGGTTTCCCCCTTATGTTTTGTATCATCTATATACCCCTTTGTATGTTATTACATTTCTGGGAGCACTAACCCAAAGGGGTCATATAGTGCCTTGGGGCACAGAAAGCATTCGGAGACTATGCAAGGAATTGGAGCACAGTTTCAATTAATAAAATCAAGAGCACCTCACCAGCATCAAGGAACTCCTTTTGAAGGGACCTCTTTGTACAAATGTGAAAAAAAACGTATTAGATGTCGACATACAGATGAAACATACTCCTAATTTTTAGGAGAACAGAGCCTTGCTGTACATCTATATAGAAACTAAAGGAAAAGATAAACTTGGGAAACAAAAGGCTTCTTTTTCATTCATATATTGTTAATATGAACAACAATGTGCAAAATGACACTAAAGATACTGTATTTTGCTTTAAGATAGTACTACTACTAGCAGTAGTATTACTATAATGAAGTTAAATGTTAAACCTGAAAGGTCATACATGGCTACAGGGAAAGGATGTGCAAATGTAGGAATGTGTAATACACAAATAACCAACACATAGAAGAGAGAGAAGCTTATGACGACATTTCGGTCCGCCTTAGAACATTTACAAGTCACAATGTGTGACTTGTAAATGGTCCAAGTCAGACCGAAACATCGTCATAAGCTTCTGTCTCCTATTTGTTGGTTATCTGTGTATTGTTCCAGTCACGGTATTATACCTTCTTGTTCTTGAGGAATGTGTAAAGAATAGGGGTGAGAAAGGGGAAAGGGTGTGCGAGGGTAGGGGAGAGTGCTAAAGTAAAATTTAAATCAGTGTTGGTGTACTAGGTTAATTTCTGTTAAAAAGTCAGTCTGCATCTAAAGTGGGACTTTCAGTGATGTCAGTATGTGTTGAGGCAGTGGAGATGTTGGAAGTGAATCCTGCAAGCCCCCTAATAAATTGGACAATCTGTTAAGATAGTATACAGTGGACCCCCGCCTAACGAACACCCCGGAAATCGTACAATTATGTAAGTACAGTGGACCCTCGGTTAAAGGCCATTCCGGTTAAAGGCCAACTCGGTTAGAGGCCGGTTTTTCGGCTCCCGGTTAGAGGTCGTTTTTCGGTTAAAGGCCGGTTTTTCGGCTCCCGGTTAGAGGCCGTCTTTCGGTTTGCTTCAGTTTGCCTGTGTCTCTCGGTGCGTGAGGAAGCTTCTGCTCATTCATCCAAACATTTTGCTATAATCCATTGTTTTTGGTGGATATTTATCAAGTGCAACTGCGAAATTAGTCACCATGGCCCCAAGGAAAGTTCTTAGTAAAGTTCCTTTGGTAAAGAAAGTGAGAAACATGATAGAATTAAAGGCAGGCAGGCATAGAGGCAAGGAGAGTAGCAGGCATGCGGGGAGTATATAGCAGGCATGCGGGGAGTATACAGCAGGCATGCGGGGAGTATACAGCAGGCATGCGGGGAGTATACAGCAGGCATGCGGGGAGTATACAGCAGGCATGCGGGGAGTATACAGCAGGCATGCGGGGAGTATACAGCAGGCATGCGGGGAGTATACAGCAGGGATGCGGGGAGTATATAGCAGGGATGCGGGGAGTATACAGCAGGGATGCGGGGAGTATATAGCAGGCATGCGGGGAGTATACTATAGCAGGCATGCAGGGAGTGTAGCAGGCATGCAGGGAGTGTAGTTCGTGGAGTGACTCTCAAGCTGATCCTAGTGGCATTAAAAGACCACAGAGAGAGCTTTGCTACCTGAAGTCCCTATGGAGGGGGATTACCCTTCCAAACACTAACTCCTCCCTCTTTCCTCCTCCCTATCATCCACAAGCCAGCATTAGTCTTCAATAAAGGTATGTAATATTGATTTAATTGTTAATTTTTTTTTTTTTTTTTTAATTTTTGTCTGGAACGGATTAATTGAATTTACATTAATTTTTATGGGGAATATTATTTCGGTTAAAGGCCATTTCGGTTTAAGGCCAAGCTTCTGGAACGGATTACGGCCTTTAACCGAGGGTCCACTGTACAGTGGTCCCTCGGTTTTCGCCGAAAATTCGTTCCAGAATGCTGCTCAAGTCCCATTACCGAACGAATTTACTTCCTTAAGAAATAATGTCACGTAGGTTAGTCTATCTCAGACCCCCAAAAATACACTTGCAACAGCACTTATGGAAATACACTTACATAAATGTTCGAGTTTGGAGATGCACGAAAACCGAGGGACCACTGTATAATATTGTAAGTGCTTGTGGAAGTGTATTTTTGGGGGTCTGAAATAGACTAACCTACGTGACATTATTTCTTAAGGAAGTAAATTCATTCGGTAATGTCACTTGAGCAGGCTTCTGGAATGAATTTTGTTCGTTAGGCGGGGTTCCACTGCATGGTGAACCAACAGTGACCTAATAGTCCACGCAGAGCAGTGCTGGGCATTTCTCCATATGGTATCCATGAGTCATGAGAGTCTGATACGGTAGGGACAGAGCACAGTCTCCCAAATACAACAGCAATGGAAAGATGGCCAGAATCCTAAACATGGTTTGGTAGAAAACAATTTGTTGTGGTTCAACTCGAACAAAAATTTTTGCCAACTGTTGCGGAGTTGTTGAGAGATCACCGAAAAATAGCCCAAGAAAGGGATATCCCTGTGGGAAATTAGAAAGCCATAAATAGCTGACTGAGTGGCTGAGTCTGCTTGTTCATTGCCCCAAAAATCAACATATCCAGTAACCCAGCAAAACAACAACTTTGTGCCTACTAGAAGTACAACATAACCAAAGATGTATATGAAGGATGATGGCATGAGTAGAGTCAAATTTCTGGAGAAGCTGCAATGAGCTTTGGGAGTCCTAAACACCTACAAATGGCAAAGTAGATGTGGAAGCAATGTGTATGACAGCAGTGAAAATTGCATATGCTGTAATTCTGCTGTGAAAACACTTGCCATTTTTAATAACCTTGAATTATTCTATCAGGAAAAACTGCTGCACACCTGACACCATCGGGGGATTTAGAACCATCAGTGTACATTTCCACAGTATGAGAATGGGAGTGTTCAATAAATAATAAGCACAAAGTTATTGTAGGCAAGTGAAAGGCTCTGTTCCCCAAGGCACAGTACTCATCTCCCTCCTTTTTCACATCCTCATATCTGATACAGAGACAAAAATCATAGCACCATGTCATCCTTTGCAAATTATACTAGAATTTGCACGAGTTTCATTCACTGAGGACACTGTAAATCTCCAAGCAGATATAAATTAAGTATTCAAGTAAGGCACAGAAAACAATATGATGTTCAATGAGGAAAATTTTTTGGTTACTCATTATGGAAAACCCAAAAAAATAAAAGCTAGAATGGAGTATAAATCAACAATGCGAAAAACTAATGTAAAGGAACTTGACCTATACTCCTTGGAATGCAGTTCAGAAAGATGTATCATAATTTATATCTGAAAAATCCTTAAGGAACTGGCCCCAAATCTGCACACAGAAATCACTCCCTATGAAAGCATAAAGGCTCAGAAGAAAGTGCAATATCCCAATGAAAAACAGGGGTGTCATGACATTGAGAGAGAACACAATAAGTGTAAGGCATCCAAGACTATTCAACAACCTCCCATCATACATAATGGGATTACTAATAGACCCCTAGCTGTCTTCAAGAGGGAACTCTATAGGTTCCTAAAGTTGGTTCCTGACCAGCTAGGCAGTGGTTCGTATGTTGGAATGCACGCAGCTTGGCTGATTAGGCCCTCATCTACTAGGAGGTCTGGTAATGGACTAGGCTGGGGGAAAGTGTTGGCCCTCAGAACACACTCTAGGTAGGACTCCGCATAAGTGAGCTTTGGCATATGGAAGTGGGGAGCAGCAAACACAAATTGTCATAGCTTCCCAAGGACAGAGGGGAAAAAGCAAGATGCAGGGTGAGTACTGGAAGACAGGGCTTGATACAGTATATGCTGTCAGTAGCCCTATAAATCCCAACAACAAGAAGGGGGCAACTATTAACCCTTTCACTGTTCAGACTCCCAAAATTAATATTGTTCCCAGTGTCCATTTGTTTTTTAAATCTTCTGAAATGGTACAGAATCTTCTTCGGAAAGTAATAACACCAAAAGTACGAAATTTAATGGAAAACTTATGGAATTATGCAAGCACAAAGTAAGCGGTCAGGGCCAATTTGCTCACTGGTGATTTTGCTCCAATAGACCAAATTCTTAGCTATTTTGCTAGTATGCCTTCCATTCTATTAATTGAGAACAAGAAACTGCCCATTCAACGTAGACAACAACCTTGTAAAGTGCACAGAATTTGGTAATTTGGCCAATTTTACACCAAATAATTTTTTTAAGTAGAGTGGAAAATAAACAATGTTGATATTCCTGGCACTAAGACAACATTTCCTCTGTTCATTAATCGCATCCCAAGGCCTCTCCAATATTACACTTGCCTTCTATTTTGAATTCATAATCACTCAAAAATATAAGATTTATTCTATTTCTCAGATATAAAATATAACCAGGAATGATTGGTCATGGTCCCAATAATTGAATCAGACCTATTCAAAATCCATAAAGCAGACTGGGGGTGCAAGGATGCCTTACCGATCCTCAGGAAAGTCAGGCAAAATAAAATATTTCCACTATTTTGAGCCCAATTTCAAGCTGCTTCCGGTCCTGAAACCAGCCAAACTCATCTCTATGTCAATAGCATGTCTTCCATTCTATCAAATGATACCAAGAAATAGCCAACAAAACCATAAAAACCATCCTAGAACACACCCCAAAGTTGCTATTTTAAACCAAACACATAGTCTGAGTTTTGTTTTTCCCATCATGTACCGTAGGGAACAGGATTTTTTTTTTTATATTGCACACTCACCATGCAGATCCATTCTCTCATGTCTAGGCTAACATTTACTGCTCACAGATTATTTAAGTGAGCTGAGCTCATGACGTAGACAGACCCTGGCATTAATAACAAAGTTCTAAACGACAGACAGTCAAAGTGCTAAAACACAAATTAGTTTTTCTGGAATGAAGAGATAACTGATAATATATACATGGAAGATACTTCAGGGCCTGGTCCCTAACCAATACACTGCTGTAACAATATATTGGAGTGAAAAATATTGGAGAATGTGTGGAATCGACTCAGTGAAGTGCAGGAAGGCCATAGGTTAATTTAGCACACATGACATCAACATTGTGCCACTTGCACACACTGTTAGCAAGAAAGAAAGCTGGTGTTGGAACAACAGCCCCTGGTTCATTGTTTACTTCTGAGTAGCTAACCATGATATGTTGTATGGACCCTGCTTGCCTTAGATTTTTTCAAATATATGAATAGATGGAAGAAGACCCAGAGTTGTGGTGAGGTCAAAAATATTGGCAGGTGGCAGATCTGTGGGTACGAAAAAATATGCATACTAGTATGCTGGATACATAGACAGTATTTGCATACTAGTATGATGGACACAGTTTAAGGGTTAAATCTCTTGTTCCCTCTAGGCTGGAATACCGTTGTACACTAACAGCCCCTTTCAACTAAGTGATTAGGTAAGCCTATATATTTTTTCCCACAGCAGTCCAAGAACTTTCTGATAGCACCTCATAATTAGTTTTAATATTCACCTAGACTTATTCCTACTCTTCTCTTATCACTGCAGCTACTCTTATATTAAACTTTTTTTTACCACTTCAGTCTTTCCCACCAAGGAAGGGTGACTCAAAGAAGGAAACATCCATAGAACAGCAAAAATATAACAATTGAAATGACCCTGTAAACTGCATCATTCCACCCATACCTCTGAGGAAATTCAGATTACCCTTAATTCCTCATGCCTCCCTTCTCCTCCACCCAAACAGACTAAATAAAAGTTGCCAATCAGGTATCTTACTTACGGTCTAAAAAGTCGAGCTGAGTGTAAGCCCTTCAACACAGCTGACTGACCAGTCACATGCAGTAATGATCCTTCTCGCAGGCCAAGCACTGGTGGTGCATCTGGGATCTCATGGTACTGGTTGATCCTTCCCTCTCGAGTTTCCTGACACAGACATAAAAGTATATTTATGCACTGTCTTGTACATGATATGTTCTGTGAAATGTTAAAATCTTTAATAAAAAAACCATGGTCACACTACATGTTGATACAACTTACACGACTCTTTGGCTCTTTTGGCAATTAAGATAAGTTGGCTTCCAGCAAATTTATGATCTGTTGTCAAATTCAGTGTGAAACAGAACTTCTCAGGATTAGAATGGATGCAGAAAAGTGGCAGTAAACAAATGGTTACAATAGAAAATTGAAAAGAGTCTTAAAGGCTGCATTTTTTAAAATATGGATGCAAACAAAGAGGTTTTTCATAAAAATTCAAGCATAATATTATAGGTGGTATATGCAAGAAACAAAGCAGTTTAATAATCCCTGTTATAATTTTGAAGATCAATAATAAAGTTCTTCTTTCAACAAACCAGCTGTATCTCACCGAAGCAGGGTGGCCTAAACAGAAAAACAAAAGTTCCTTTTTTTAACTTTAGTAATGTATACAGGAGAAGGGGTTACTAGCTCCTTGCTCCCGGTAAGTTAGTCACCTCTTACGACATGCATGGCTTATGGAGGAAGAATTCTGTTCCACTTCCCATGGAGATAAAGGGAAATAAACAAGAACTAGTAAGAAAACAGAAGAAAACCCATAGAGGTTTGTATATACATCTACAATAATCATTTATTCATTACATGACCCTGATTAAGAAAGTCTTAATGTCAAACTTCAAATATTAAAATTGGACCTAAGTGTTCCATTCAATGAGTTTATGACAATAACTTGATACCTTCCACAGCTTTGTAACTATCATCTAAGGTGTTCTAAAAACTTAAGTGAGTAGCTACAACTATAAACTATATTGGTTGTTAGTTTTAATGCCAGTAGAGTACCCACTCCCATGTGAGTGCTTGAGGGGTCTGCATCAATGTAGTGAGGGTTGATGTTGAATGGCACAAGAGCTAGAGCACTGAAGCTTGGAGGGTAGACAATGGGCATGTCATTTGTAGTGCTGATGCTGACTGTTGCCACGTTAGTGCCAGCACTGCTCCCGATGTAAGGAATTCCTTCCTGAAAGAAAAGCATCATATCTCAATTGTCATGCAGAAGTAAATGACAAAGATTTTTACAACTGCTTAGCAGGTACTTAAGTTTGAGTAAACATTAAATAATGATGTTTTCTTTGAGCCTAGAAGAGGTGTAGCATCAGGTAAAGGTGAGGCTGGAGGAAGTAATAAGAGAGACACCTCCTGAAAGAGGAGAACATGAGGAATTGCAGTAGTCTTCCTTCAAATAAAGAGGATAAAGGAAATAGCTGGTCAACAGAGATAAGAAAAGGCTCGAAACTCAAAATTAAAAGCATAAACCTGGTTGGTATAGAAGTGTCCTTTGCTATATGTGAAAGTTGTGTTCCTGGACCATGGTGCACAAGGTGAACCTTAGGAATAACAAAAATTGGTTCTGAGACTTCGCAACTTTCACATTTTTTGACTTACATTTATCAAAAAAAAAAAAAAATTAACTTACCATAAATGCACCAAATAGTCATAAAATATATAAAAACAGAAAAGTAAAATAAAAAATTTCCCCCATTTTTTTAAATATTTTAATTAAAATATTGTTAGCATACTAGATTGGTATCACATAGCCATGTACCAAAAATAAATAAAATTGATCCAAAATAAATGAGAGCAAAATTAAATCTGAAAGTCAATGATAATCTTCCTCCCTCTTACCCTCCAGTCCTTCTGATATCACCATCCAATCAACCTGTCTTTAGATTCAGATATACACGCTGTGAAATTTAACACAAATCTCACTATTACTCTACTCTACCTTTGGTCCCAGTTTTGTGTTAGTGCAATACAAGTTTGTCTGGCTGGGTGTCTGTTTTCTTTTGACTTGACACAAGATACAAATTGAAAAGTAACCATAGGATTTCACTGCAAATATATATTTGCTCAGAGGATTTACAACACAAAAATCTGCTAATTTAAATAAAAATTTTCTTATGAATGTCAATACAAACCAGTTTAGAGTGATATTTAAAAATATATTGTTAAAAAAATCAAGTTAAGTTGAGCTTGAGTGATTGTATAAGTGACTTTATACCACATAGAGCAAATTCTTTATAGAAATGGAGTCACTACTAATACCGCCATTTTCTTAGAATGCGTCAGTGTTTCAAGCTTCAGTTTTTTTGGTACTTATATAGGCATGTGTATAAATATGTCTTAACAGACTATTTGCTGACAGTTTCAAGAAGTGCCACATGGCAACTTTTACATAAAAGAAGGTGCTCTTTGCCACACTGCCAAAGACATGAAAAACTGGCTACATGATTGTGATATATCATTTTTTAATGACTGGCGTGGTAACTTACCAGATTTAAATCCAACAGAAAAAATGTGGAAGCCTATTAAGCCTAAGCTTCATGACATGGGCATGTCCAATGTCCCCAAATTCTCAAGTGCCATTAAACAAGTGTGAGAGGGAATCAACTCTTCTATCTTCCATATTATAATAAAAACTAAGCACTAAACCCACTTTACCCTCATAATGTAACCTTATCTGTGGCTAGGAAATGTAAGTAGAGCATCAAGAGGAAGGGTAACCAGAGGAAATACTTGCTAAGGTGAGTACCCCATCAGATTTCAGTACTTTATGTATAAAACAATTTATGGTGAGTATATATGATGCCTACTGTATTTTTTTTTTTAACACCGGTCGTTTCCCACCAAGGCAGGATGACTCAAAAAGAAAAAAAATATTTTCATCATCATTCAACACTTTCACCATCACTCATACATAATCGCTGTCTTTGAAGAGGTGCTCACATACAACAGTTTAAACTGCCTACTGTACATATATATACATATATAATTTTTTTAACACTTCAGCCATCTCCCATCGGGGCAGGGTGACCCAAAAAAGAAACACTCACCATCATTCAACACTTTCACTATCATTCACATATAATCACTGTCTTTGCAGAGGTGCCCAGATATGACAGTTTAGCAAGGG
This sequence comes from Cherax destructor, assembly GCA_009830355.1. NCBI lineage: Eukaryota > Metazoa > Arthropoda > Malacostraca > Decapoda > Parastacidae > Cherax > Cherax destructor. Next base: position 243,826 of record WNWK01000150.1, read on the forward strand.
GCCAGTAACCCCTTCTCCTGCATACATTACTAAATTTAAAAAATAGAGACTTTTGTTTTTCTTTTTTAGGACACCCTGTCTCGGTGGGATATGGCACTGGTGATGAGAGGCAGTGGTGGTGAGAGGCAGTAGTGGTGAGAGGCAGTGGTGGTGAGAGGCAGTGGTGGTGATAGGCAGTAGTGGTGAGAGGCAGTGGTGGTGAGAGGCAGTGGTGGTGAGAGGCAGTGGTGGTGAGAGGCAGTGGTGATGAGAGGCAGTGGTGATGAGAGGCAGTGGTGATGAGACGTAGTAGTGGTGAGAGGCAGTAGTGGTGAGAGGCAGTGGTGGTGAGAGGCAGTGGTGGTGAGAGGCAGTGGTGGTGAGAGGCAGTGGTGAGAGGCAGTGGTGGTGAGAGGCAGCAGTGGATGCTAGATTTGGCTGAAAATTGATAATTCTTCATGAGATCGGTTTATAAGAAGGAAAAATTATGATGTCCATATTTAACCAAAACAACTTAACCATGTACAGGAGGGCCCCATTTGTATGGCTCTTAGGTTCCCGATCTTGTAGGGTAAGCGAAAATCACCGGAGGGTGGAAAAGAGCATTTTTTTTCCATTATTCAATACGTCCAAAGTGTCTAATAACATGTTTACACTATAGTATATTAAGTGCTCAATACAGCTAGGCATAAAAAAAGTAAAATAAATACACAGTACATACAATACTTATCTTAAAATATGGTGCCAGTCACCCATCCTTTAAGCAATTGTTGTACGAAAACAGCAGAAAAATGGTAAAAGCACTGAACGTAATGAACAATGGCTCAATTGAAAGTCAACGAAAATGTGGAACACCAAAAAGAGTGTGCTGTGTATGTGGGACCCTCCTGTACAATACACAGTTTGAAGGTGCAAATTTTTCATTGAACTTCCACCCAGTTGGTGAAATTTTTCCACTTAATTTACATGAAAAATGCAATAAGGCTTAAACAGCAGTGAAACAATTAAGGCATCTTACTTACCTGTAATACTCTCTTGCGGATAGCTTCAATCAAATTGTTATCATAAAGTGATTTTAGAAGTTGGAAACTATTCCCTCCACCAATAAATATTGCTTCAGCCTTGTTTACTGCTGCAACTGGATTCTCAGCACTGTGTATGCTGTCTAGTTCAAATCCTGAAAGAAAATGAAGAAGTCTGACAAAATTGTCAATGCCACTGTTTTTATTTTTCAATAACAGAACAAAAGGACCTAGGTAGCAGGTTGGTAGACAGCAACCACCCAGAGAGGTACAGTGGAACCTTGGTTTTCGTTTGCCCTGGGTTTTCCTCGAATTTGGTTTTCGACGACTTTTTTTGTCAAAATATTGTCCCAGTTTTCGTTCATCACCTTGGTTTTCGTCTGCCGTACTGAATGTGTCCGCCTGCCGCGCACACACAAAGCATCCCACGCACGCATTCTGAGTCAGTCTGGCTTTGTTGGTGGTAGAGGGTGGTAGTGATGGTGGTAGAGGGTGGTAGTGATGGTGGTAGAGGGTGGTAGTGGTTGTGATGGTGGTAGAGGGTGGTAGTGATGGTGGTAGAGAATGGTAGTGATGGTGGTAGAGGGTGGTAGAGGGCGGTAGTGATGGTGGTAGAGGGCGGTAGTGATGGTGGTAGAGGGCAGTAGTGATGGTGGTAGTGATAACCTCTCCTCCCTCTCCCCTCCTCACTGTCTTCCATATGCCAATAAGAGTCTTCAATAAAGGTAAAAACTGATTTAAATGTTCATTTATTCATTAAAATTAGTGCTTTATATGTATTTCTCATTGTTTTCTATGTAAAACTATAGTTATTTTCTATAAAATGTATTTTTTTTTTAATATTTTTGGGTGTCTGGAACAGATTAATTGGATTTACAATATTTCTTATGGGAAATATTGCTTTAGTTTACGTCAAATTTGGTTTTCGTCAGACTCTCTGAAGTGAATTAAAAACGAAAACCGAGGTTCCACTGTACTACCATCCTGCCAAGAGAGTGTAAAACGGAAGCCAGTAATTGTTTTACATGATGGTAGGATTGCTGGTGTCTTTTTTTCTGTCTCATAAACATGCAGGATTTTAGGTACATCTTGCTACTTCTACTTACACTTAGGTCACACTACACATTCATGTACGTACTACAAGCATATATATACACACCCCTCTGGGTTTTCTTCTACATATTTTCTTACTAGTTCTTGTTCTTATTTCCTCTTATCTCCATGGGGAAGTGGAACAGAATTCTTCCTCCGTAAGCCATGTGTGTCATAAGAGGTGACTAAAATGCCGGGAGGAAGGGGCTAGTAACCCCTTGTCCTGTATATGTTACTAAATGTAAAAGGAGAAACTTTCGTTTTTCCTTTTGGGCCACCCTGCCTCAGTGGGAAACGGCCGACGTGTTGAAAGAAGATATACACCCCTCTGGGTTTTCTTCTATTTTCTTGATAGTTCTTGTTCTTGTTTATTTTCTATCTCCATGGGAAAGTGGAACAGAATTCTTCCTCCGTAAGCCATGCATGTCGTAAGAGGTGACTAACATGCCAAGAGCAATGGGCTAGTAGCCCCTTCTCCTGTATACATTACTAATTTTAAAAAAAGAAACTTTTGTTTTTCTTTTTGGGTCACCCTGCCTCGGTGGGATACAGCCAGTTTGTTGAAAGAACAAAGAACAAAAGGAACATGTGAAAGATCTTAGCATAATATTATCAGCTGACTTTTCTATAAAAGAACACAATAAGGCAAATATCATGACATCCAGGAAAATTAATTGAAGTTCAGCAATCCATGAATTAAATGAAATCAGGGTGAAGAATGCATTTTTATTTTTTACCCCCTGAAGGCCACAGATCCCCATAACTGACATAAGTGCAAATCCTGAAGAATTTTAAAATTAAATAGAAAACATGCCCACTCATGCAGCACCTGGACCGGATTTGTGGGTTTCCCTACTTATAAAGAAGTGCAAAATACCATTAGCATAAACACTCAGTATTCTTTGGAGAAAGAGCTTAGATATAGACAAAATCCCAGAGGCCTGAGAGTGCAGACAAAGCTCCTGTGCATAAAGGAGGCAGTAAAACATTTGCCAAAAATTTCAGACTAGTAGTTCTAATGTCACACATCATGAAAGTCTTTGAAAGGGAGATGACACAAACTTACAAAGTTTATGAAACAGCATAACCTACACAACCTACACCAACATGGATTTAGAGGGGAGAGATCATGCTTGTCACAGCTACTAAACCACTATGACAGAATTATGGAAGCATTAGAAGAAAACTAAAATGCAGAGGTGGTCCACATAAATTTTGCAAGGCATTTGACAAATGTGATCATGGAGTGATTGCACATAAATTAAGGGCATTGTGTATAACAGGGTAAATCGGCAAATGGATTTTCAATTTTTTGACAAACAGAGCACAAAGCATAGTAGTTAACCGAGCAAATTCCAGTATATTAAAGTAAAAAAGCTCAGTACCCCAAGGCATAGTTCTGGCACCTTTATTGTTTCTTATTCTTATAGCAGACACAGATAAAAACACTCAACACAGTTACGTATCGTTTGCAGATGATACCAAAATAATCATGAAAATCAAATCGAAAGAGGACATGAAAAAATTCCAGGAATATAAACAAAGTCTTCCAGTAGGCGGTGGAGGATAACATGACGTTCAATAGTGACAAGTTCTAACTGCTTAGACATGGAGAGAATGAAGAACTAAAGAAAGACACTGTATACAGTAAAATGCATGATGATCACCAAAAATAACAAAATGAATAAGTGAATGTTCTGGGTGTAATAATGCCACCTTTTTTTTCAAAGAATACAATAAGAAAAATACAGTGGACCCCCGAGTTACGATCATAATTCATTCCAGAAGGCTGCTCAAGTGCCATTACCGAACAAATTTTCTCCCTTAAGAAATAATGTCAAGTAGGTTAGTCCATTTCAGACCCCCAAAAATACACTTACAAAAGCACTTACAATATTACACTTACATAATTGTACGATTTCCGAGGTGATCGTAACTCGGGGGTCCACTGTATCATGAAAGCCAGGAAAATGATGGTGAGTTTTCAAAACAAGGGGAAATAGTGCCAATAGTGACACTTTGCAAATCCCTTGTGCTCTCTCACTTAGAGTATTGTTTCATGTTGACGGTTCCTTTCAACAAAAAGAAAAGATTGTATCAACATCTGTAGGCCCAGGCAGCTTAACACACTACCACAAAATATCAGAACACCTCTGGAACAAGCACAAGGGCCAAGTGCCAGATCAACCAGGCTGTGATAGATAAGTGAGCCAGCTTGCTGCCAGAAGCAACAGCCTGGTTGATCAGGAAAGTATCAGACAAGCCTGGCTCAGGGCCAGGCTGTGAGAGTAGGCAAACTCTCAAAATCCTTCAAAGTTATATCAAAGGTAAGTTTTGTTACCACACAGGCTATTTCTTACTAAAGCAGGGTGACCCAAAGAAAAACACATTTACCATCACTCAATCACTAATGTCTTTCCAGATTATCATAATTATATTCAGGGTAAGGGCTAAACTCACTGGATTAATACAATGCTTGTGTATTTCCAGAAAAGCAAGTACAGTGGACCCCCGAGTTTCGTAAAAACTTCACTCCTGAAGTCTGCTCAAGTGCCATTACCGAACGAATTTACTCCCTTAAGGAAAAATTTCACGTAGGTTAGTCTATTTCAGACCCCCAAAAATACACTTCCACAAGAACTTACAAAATTATACTTACATAATTGCACGATTTCCGGGGTATTCGTTAACCGAGGGTCCACTGTACAGTGGTACCCCAGATTTTGTACAGCTCCCAACTCGAACAATCATGTAAATGTATTTTTGTAAGTGCTTTTGTAAGTGTATTTTTGGGGGTCTGAAACAGACTAATCTAATTTACATTCGTCCTTATGGGAACAAATTCGTTCGGTAACAGCACTCGAACAGCCTTCTGGAACGAATTATTGACGAAATCCAGGGTACCACTGTATATGACAATTCCAATGATCCACCAAAATGCAACATCCAACCCTTCATCAGAATAAGAGCACTGTGCTTCTCATCTCTAAAGCTCAAGACTAAATACAGTGGTACCCCGACTTACGATATTTTTTCATTCCAGAATGCTGTTCAAGTGCCATTACCAAACGAATTTATCTCCATAAGAAATGATGTAAAATAGACTAGTCCTTTTAGACCCCCAAAATTACACTTACAAAAGTATTTAAAAAAATAAACTTACATAAAAGGGTGTGTTTGGTGACCATCGTAAGTCGGGGTACCACTGTAACTGGTTTTCTTAAATCCCTTTTACCTACCTCAAAACCCAACAGAACTTTCAATTCTAAAGACCACTTGTCTCCACTCATTCTAGTCATATATTTTCCCACATGCCTGCTGGATGCCTAAACCCCTACCACTCAATATTTCCTTCACTCCCTCTCTTCAATGCTTCTTAGGACATCATCTACCTCTCCTTCCATCTACATCCATCTACAGACTCAATGTCCCAGCTACCTTCTTTCTTTTATTTGTTCTAAGATTCACCTCACCATTTGTATGCTTATCTGCTGATAATAATATGAATGTATTTATTTCTAAATACATTCACTCCCTCCATAATCATTTTCCCTCAATCTAACATTCAACACTTTATTGTTTAGATTTTTGTTTTTACTTTCATCAACTAGTTCTTTTCTACATTTACTTTTAGAGTCATAGTTTTTAAACCTTTCCAAACTACTTCTCAAAACTCTTGCAATTTCTCATCAAAATCTGCGAAATGCACTGTAATTATTACATAGTTATTGTAAATGAAATACTGTATTGACTGAGAAGCCTCCTCATTTTATGGCAAAAAAAAAAAATAATAATCCCAAAGATCATAACACATACCCCAAGAGGTGAACTTTTTATGGGCTGTCTCAGCATAATCATCCATCTTTCGTAAAGCGTATGGCACAAACAACACTCGTGTCACATCATTGCTGTGATAAAAAGAAAAACGATGTTAAATGAACAGCATTATTACCTTTTCTTAACATCAAAACTCAGAGAATGATACCAAAAACATGAAAATATACAGCAACAGTATTTTTTTCTTATAAAAATTTAAGGCACATAGATCTTACAAAATATAATTTCTCTATTAAAATACAGCACATTTTCATTTCTATTCATTTTAATTTACAGGTTATTCTACCTCAGATCATTTCAATGTTCAGATCTCTCTCAAAATTGTAATACAGTGGTACCTCTACTTACGAGCAAAATTCGTTCCAGTTGGCTATTCAAGTGCCGATACCGAAGGAATTTATTCCCATAAGAAATAATGAAAATTAGGTTAATCCATTTCAGACCCCCAAAAATACACTTACTAAAGCACCTACAAAAATACACTTACATAATTGTTCGAGTTGGGAGCTGCTCGTAAGTAGAGGTACCACTGTACATAAGAAATAATGAAAATTAGGTTAATAACACTGTACAGTGGTACCTCTACTTACGAGCAGCTCCCAACTCGAACAATTATGTAAGTGTATTTTTGTAGGTGCCTTTGTAAGTGAATTTTTGGGGGTCTGAAATGGATTAACCTAATTTTCATTATTTCTTATGGGAAAAAATTCCTTCAGTATTGGCACTTGAATAGCCGTCTGGAACGAATTAAACTCATAAGTAGAGGTACCACTGTATTCCCTCAAAGATTTATATAAAAATAGCCATCTTCCTCGCAGGCACCAACTTACTGTTAGGTGAAGAAGTTTAAGAGGTGTAATTTTGTTTTACATCTCTCTCAGCCATGAGTCCCTTTTGCTTGTGAGTTCAACAACTGATTACTGAGCTACAGGTTAACCTTCATCCCAAAGAGTCAAGTTTACTCAAAATTCACCTCAAAAGAAAGTTTACACCTACAAAGTGTAATTTTCAATGTCAAATACAGTAAGTCAAAACAAATTTGAATGACACATTATTAAAATAACCCAAAATGTCTATGGATAGTCAGTAATCAAGCCAATGGGTGACTAAGACATTTAAAATAAAATACACTACAAGATCAATGTCCAAATAGATAATAAGAACAAATCAGCATATGAGAAACAGAAGGGAAAGATTTGTCTATGTTACAATACCTTCAAGTGTCACTGAGTGCAAGGATACCAACAGAATCATATTGCCATGTTTTTTGTTGAAAATATTTCACAAAACAACCCTATGTCTTAATGAAAAAAAATTGTCTGGTCTCATAAATACTGTCAAGCACAATATTGAAACATTTCATCAACAAAGTTTTAACCCTTTCACTGTCCACACCCCCAAAATTAATATTGCTCATGGTGTTCACATTTCCCATCCACCCCCCAAAAAAAATTCTTCTGAAATAGTAGATAACTTTTTTCTAAAGGTATAGAAACCAAAATTACAAATTTGTTGGAAAATGTACAGAATTTTGCAGGTGCAAAGTTAGTGGTCTGGGTGCAATTTATGCATTGGCAATTTTGCCTGCTTTGAGTCCTATTTTAAGCTAATTTCATTGCTCTATTCAACCAAATTCTTAGCTATTTTGCTAGTATGCCTTCTATTTTGCTAGTATACACAAGAAACTGTCAATTCAACTATGACAACTATCCTGTAAAGTACACAGAAGTTGGTAATTTGGTCAATTTTACATAACCTTAAAAAAATTGCCAATTTCACCATTTACAGTCACAGTGTGACTTTGTAAATGGTCCAAGTCGAACCGAAACATCGTCGTAAGCTTTTCTCTCCTATGTGCGGGTTATTTTTGTGTATTGTTCCAGTCATGGTACGTATTTTCCCTTTTTGTTATTTTTGGTATCAGTATTGGCCGAAAATTAAGCAACAGTATCGGCAAACATTTTGGTATCATCCCATCTTCATTTGTAAGATTTACCAATCATCTTGTATGTTCATGTGCATAACATTTCAGATTCATACGAGAAGAAAGTAGTACAGTGGAACCTCGGAAATCGAACACCTCGGCAATCGAACAAATTAGAAATCGAACACTTTTTTTAACAAATTTTGTCCCGGTAATCGAACACGTCCCGCCAATCGAACAAGTGCGTACCAGACCTGTCTGCCCAGGAGTCGTGAGTCAGTCTTTGTTTATCCTCCAGTGAACATTACCCTGCTTGCTCTTTCAAACATTTCACAATTAATTAATTAATTGTGTTTGGAGCTTGTTTATTGGTTGAGGCAGTGTTAGAGGCAGTGGTGGTGAGAGGCAGTGGTGATGAGAGGCAGTGGTGAGGAGAGGCAGTGGTGAGGAGAGGCAGTAGTGGTGAGAGGCAGTGGTGGTGAGAGGCAGTGGTGGTGAGAGGCAGTGGTGGTGAGAGGCAGTAGTGGTGAGAGGCAGTGGTGATGAGAGGCAGTGGTGATGAGAGGCAGTGGTGATGAGAGGCAGTGGTGAGAAGAGGCAGTGGTGGTGAGAGGCAGTGGTGGTGAGAGGCAGTGGTGGTGAGAGGCAGTAGTGGTGAGAGGCAGTGGTGGTGAGAGGCAGTGGTGAGAAGCAGTGGTGATGAGAGGCACTGGTGATGAGAGGCAGTAGTGGTGAGAGGCAGTGGTAGTGAGAGGCAGTGGTGGTGAGAGGCAGTGGTGATGAGAGGCAGTGGTGATGAGAGGCAGTGGTGATGAGAGGTAGTAGTGGTGAGAGGCAGTAGTGGTGAGAGGCAGTAGTGGTGAGAGGCAGTGGTGAGAGGCAGTAGTGGTGAGAGGCAGTGGTGGTGAGAGGCAGTGGTGGTGAGAGGCAGTGGTGGAGAGGCAGTGGTGATGAGAGGCAGTAGTGGTGAGAGGCAGTGGTGATGAGAGGCAGTAGTGGTGAGAGGCAGTAGTGGTGAGAGGCAGTAGTGGTGCGAGGCAGTGGTGATGAGAGGCAGTGGTGCTTGTTCATTGATTGAGGCAGTGTTAGAGGCAGTGGTGGTGAGAGGCAGTGGTGATGAGAGGCAGTGGTGATGAGAGGCAGTGATGATGAGAGGCAGTGGTGGTAAGAGGCAGTCTTAATGTAGAGTGAGAGATGAGTTAACAAGATTAAATGAATAAACGAGAGAGAATGAGAGTGTAGAAGGTTCGGGAGTTTTGTAAACAAACCAGTTGTTGCTGTTACCAGCCTGGACAGGAATGAATTCTGTTCACTCCGTGAAGCCGACTGGAAAGAAGTGATCTAATGCAGTTAGCATTACAAACTCTGTTTTCTCTTATACTAACACGTCTGAAGGAGGAAAGAATGGGAAGATGTTTTCATAGCTGGACCAAGAATGCCCGCAACCACTGTCCTCCCCCGCCACCACATTCGTAATGACATACATATTTTATTCATTCTAGAGTGTATATCAGGTTTTTATGTTATTTATGTTTATTATGTTTATTATTTTATGTTATTTATGTTTATTATGTCATATTAGATGAATTGTAATAGATAAATAAGCTGTCGAGTTGATAAAACCGTCACAGTGAAGTACTATTTTGTCATGCCTCCTGACAGCAGGAACGGATTAATTGTATTTCCATTATTTCTTATGGGAAATATTGATTCGATTTTTGAACATTTCCAATTTAGAACAAGCATTGTCCTATTCTTAAGTTCTTACATTTTCTATTTTTAAGTTTAAAATTATAAATCCATAAATTTTTTTTTTTAAAAATTGACCCTGATATCCCTCTTATTAAATGATTTAAAAAATTAAAAAAAATTTTTTATTTGGACATGATACAAAAATTTTTTTTGGTTTTGAATTCTAAAGGTGTACTGAAAAACCCCCTAGTATGCGGGGTTTTTTTGGGGCAAAACTTAAAATTAACTTAAAACTAAATTGAAAATTTTTTGGGGGTAGAAAAAGGGAAAATTTTGGTTTTGCTGAAAATTTTCTAGTTTTGTATTTTTTTGTCTTCAATAAAATTAATTAAATCAGATTAAACAAAAAAAATTTTTAATAATAAAATAAAAAAATTTTTTGGTTGATAATTTAAAAAAAAAAAAAATTGCATATCTAAGTTTAAGTTTGAATAAAAGGTTGAACATATAAAAAATTGTAAAATTTATTGCAAAAATGAACAATTTTAGTAAAGTAAAAATTTTAAAAAAATTAATTGTTGCATTTGGGTTTACGTGGTATTATAATGAAAATTTGGGGGGAAAAATTTTTAAGTAAAATTTTTAACAGGTTTCATTCATTCATTCTTTTATTCATACAATACTTTATTTTAAAATTTTTTTTCTTTAAATGATTATTCACTGTCGGGCAGTATCATAGATACACTTGTTTAGTGTATCTTTAAAAGTTTTGGGCCCCTTTGGTGTACCGGACCCCCGCGTCAAAAGGCTCGGGGATGTGCCCCCCCATCATAGGCAGACGCCTCACTAACGTTGGGGCCCCAGGGGGACGGAAAGGTGTGCGGGGCTCTCCTTCACCTGTAAATATACCGTCCATCCAACAAGGAGTATCTTTGACCTCCCAAAATTTTCCCAAGACCCACACGACAAGTGGTGAAGCGGGGTGCCGTAATTTTTTAATTTGTGTTATAGAGATAGACTTAAGCAACAAACAGCCTCAGACCGACCATTTTCCAGCTCCCACATCAAAAAATCCCCTATCTACGGGATCTCCTGTCAGCTGGCCTTACTTGTTAATTTTTCCCAAACCTCGGGGGGTTTACCCGGGTTTTGCAAATTCTGTACAGTAAGCCAGTGAGGGGGGGTCCCATTCAAGCCAGTAAAACCACCACCAGCTACGTCCCCAGGCTTAAGCCAGCTTCTACCTTCTGTCTGGTTTTTTCCCCAAAAAAAAAACCCCCGTCAATCTGTGTTTAAAATTATTCTACTAAGCCAGCAAGCCCCCCGCTGTCTGAGAAAGGGGGGTCCAAGCATTTATACCACCCCTTTTTCTCCAGTGTATTTTCTGTTCTTTTTAAAATTTAAAACCCCGTGGTATTCCTGGGTTTTTAAGCCACCCTGGGGTTGTTCAAA